>CAFUXE010000525.1:0-14455 GCA_903364295.1 Serranus cabrilla
AAAAATGGCCAAATTTTCAAAAAGTCATACTATAGCATGTCGTTTTTTTTGGGCCAAAACATAAAATTTTTTCAAAATGCACCAAATTCGCAGGATAGCTTTATTAGAGTCTGTCGATGCGTGTCAGGCTGAAACTTTTTGAAAAAGGACAGAAAAACACGATATTTGGAATGTTTTTGTCAAAGGTGGTCAAATTTTAAAATTCCTTAAAACACCCAAAAATGCTTAAAATGTCCCAATTCTAGTGTGTTGATACATATTAGAGCATAATCTATCCAGAAATGACAGAAAAACACCATGTTGCGAAATGGCCAAATTTTCAAAAAGTCATACTATAGCATGTCGTTTTTTTTCATGAACATTTTCAACTTTTTCAAAAATGCACCGAATTTGCAGGATAGCTTTATTAGAGTCTGTTGATGCGTGTCAGGGTGTAACTTTTTGAAAAAGGACAGAAAAACACCATATTAAAACGCCTAAAATGCTTAAAATGTCCCAATTCCAGTGTGTTGGTACATATTAGAGCATAATCTATCCAGAAATGACAGAAAAACACCATATTATGTGATGCCCAAAATCTGGACAACGATGTCGTTTTTTTTCCACGAAAACATAAAAAATTGAAAACTTGACCCAAATTCATAGAATAGCTTTATTAGAGTCTGTTGAAACGTGTTATGCAATAATCTTTTAAATAGACACAGAAAACACCATTTTATGAACATTCCAAAAACTGAAGTCATACTATAGTATGTTGATTTTTGTCAAAATTTTTGAAATTTTAAAATGCTTAAAATGGTCTTATTGTTTTCTGTTGATACATGTAGTAGTATAGTTTTTCCAATAACAACAGAAAAACACCATATTATGGGATGTCCAAAATCTCAACAAAAAAAGGCATACAATAGTATGTCGATTTTTTTCCGCAAAACATCAAAATATTTAAAAATGCCCGAAATTCATAGAATAGCTGTATTAGTCTGTTGAAATTTGTGATGCCATCATCTTTTAAAAAGTCACAGAAAATACAATTTTATGAGCCTTCCAAAAACTGAAAAAGTCATACTGTAGTATGTCGACTTTTGTCAAAATTTTTGAAATTTTAAAATGCTTCAAAATGTTTTTTCCAATAACAACAGAAAAAAACCCTATTATGGGATGTCCAAAATCTGGACCAAAAAAAAAGTCATACAATAGAATGTCGATTTCTATAGTATTGTCAGTGTCTTAAAATATAAAAATGCCCCAATTTCATACAATTTTTTTTCTAAGCCCTCCAAAATTGTTCATCTTATTCACAAAATGTCATATTTGTTGTGTGTAAGAAGCTGAAAACCTTAAATGTGGGACAGTTTAATGTAAAAAAGTATTTTTGAACTGGGTCAAATGAAAATACAGTCAGATTGTATATGGGAGATGTCAACTTACAGTACCAGTGAATCTAATAAATGTATTTAAAATACTGTACATGAGTGTTTATGGAGCTGCTGTTGGTGTCTTGTGTACATCACCAGTAAGATGAGTAAACAATCAAGGATTCCAATACAAAACTTGTTGAAAATACAATTTTACTGCATTTCATAGTAACAGAACGTCTCTGTTGTGAGGGTGGAAATGTAAACCTCCGCTTCAGGAGGTCATCCTCCAGCGTGCAGTCCGCCGCAGACTGAATGTTTAGAGATGGATCGTAATTAACAGGCAAGAGTTCAAGTGATTCTCTGTGGTTTTTCTGTAAGCGTCCCAGCGCTTTCTGTCCATTTGAACCACATCAGGGGATTTGAACCCCTCACACCTCCTGCCCAGGCCTCCTCTTCTCCGTGAGGCATAATGCTTCAGGTTTCGCCTCTGGACAGTCTATCAAGATTCACAAATCCAAGAAGAGCGTCAGGAGAGCTTGTTAATGTTGTCGAGGAAACGCTGGGCCCACCACTCATCCAGATCTATGGGCACAAAGTCTGAAAGAAAGGAATTAAAGAGATCAGACTAAAAGTATCTTGATATGACATGTATGACTTTTTTAAATGGGATTTTGAAATACATACTATGACTTTTTTTTCACATTTTGAAAAACATACTATAATATGACTTTTTTACTAAATACCTTTAAATTATATACAATTATATACTAATGATATATATATATACATATATCAAAAAGGTGTCAACAGAATCAAGCGTGTCCTGTGAACTGCGAGCAGACACAGGCCTGTGACCTCTGCTGGCTCCCTTCCAGCTGAAAGGATCAGAAGCAGGTCCACTAATCCTGGGTTGGCTGGCTGTCATAAACCAATACAACCTACTGTCCTAATGTCACAGTAGCACTGTAGGCCCGAGGGCTGTTATCAAAAGAGACTCAGGAACTACAGCAGGAACCTACAGTTGCAAGTCTTCAAACAAAACCCCTGGAATTCTGGATTCTTTCAAATCTAAACAAACTTATTTATTTATACTAATCATTTTTAGTTCGGTCTAAACCAGTAAAATGCAGAGGAATGCCCTGAAGACACAAGCCTGAGCACAGGGAAGCTGTACTCACTGTCCATGTGTGGGCTGGGAGCGGTTTCTTTATAGTGGACTGCTCCCTGGGCTCCCTCGGGCTCCTGGCCGGGCTCCTGGCCGGGCCCCTGCTCCTGCTGCACCACTTCCTGCCAGGCTAAAAAGGCAACAACTCAATTAGCACACATATACAGATATACATCATATGCTGCAGTATGCTGAGGTAAAATTGACATTTTCACTGTTTTATGATGTTTTATATACAATTAACTAGGTCATCAATGAATTCACAAATAATATGAAAAATAGGGTGAATTTATTAAGCAATTATTAAGCAACTGTGATCATAACTGCATGTCCATAGTGTAGTTCTCAAAGGTACCAACACTTCAAGAGTCACTAAAACTGTGCCAATATGGAAGCATTTTGGACAAAAGGTGAGCTTCACGTTCTTCCTACTCTCCTTTTTCTTTTCTTACCAACACACATTTTTGGACTGAAAGCATGAGACACAACTTAAACGTCTGTGTTAAGGTCACCTAGAGGTAAAATCCGGTATACTGATCCAGTCTGGTGTTTGGCTTTATATCACACTGGTTTGAAATTTTGAGCGCCGGCCCAACTTTAACCACATTACTTAATTCAGAATGTTTTTTTGACACATATTTTGCCTTTAACAAATATGGCACCTTCCTGTATTTTAGTCCATATTGCAATTTTCATAAAATATTGATTAACTGTGCAGCCCTAGTCAAGAATTTATTTTATTATACCTCAAAACAACTACAAAGCCAGCATTAAACGCAGCTGATACAATTAAATTATAATGCTTAATAATGACAATCTGAACCCAAGGATATAGACATAAGAATGTCATTAGTGGCTAATGCTAGCAAGTGTCCTTATCTGTCAGTTAAAATCTCCTGCACCCCGGTGTCACACCCACAGCGTCAAACAAGTAAAGTCCACAAGGGCAACTGCTTCAAGGCCTGCCACTCCTGGCACACGTTTGCATTTCAAATAACGCAGCATGTGTACTGGTCACATGTAGTGTGTGTGACTGATTTTATCTCCTGTAGCTGCCTTCAGATCGTGACTTTCAGAAACCTCAAGTGGTTAAGCTTGTTTATGTCATATATTGAGGTAGATTGGAGAATGAATCAACCCTGAGCAGCAATCTCTGTCAGCAGAGGGGGGTCGGGCCTCCTCCGTGTCCTTGTGCACTCAACGACAAGGTTACTGGAGTTGTTTATGAGCTGCTGTGGCCGAGCTTCAACACCAACAGCAGCAAACAGGACACAGAGAGTAAGAATGAAGCCTCCCGGAGAGTGAATGAGCTTGTGAATGCTAAAAAGAAGCGCGCTCTCTTCAAAAAACTGGGTCACCTCGTAGGGTTTCATCCCGATCCAACAAAACCCTTCATCCTGTCAGAAGACTTCTTTGTTGCACACAACGAGACTTTTTCCAATGAGTGGCTGCTGGCAGCTAGTTAAAGCAAAAACAAATGCTCTTTCCTTCAGCATGTGCCAGCACGGGTCATAAGGAGCACGATATGGGGGTGTGAGAGAGGTGCCTATCGTGACTATCAGTGTCAGAGCAGCTGTGTGGGTGAGGCCTGGGACGGGGGAGGTTAGAATTTAAACACTTGATAGTAAAACAATGTCATTCACAAAGCAGCCAATGAGGGACGGGTGTGCAAATACAATGATACAATAAAAGGGGTTGTCTCATCTGCTCGTATTTCCAGTCCGACTGTTCATTCATTTCCTCACCATCATAGACAAATTTGACGTTTTCCTCGTGTGCCGGCGTGAAGCTCTCTTCCTGCTGGTGGTCTGCAGGCAGAGCTGGAGCAGGGTGATGGTACTTCTTACCGTTCGCACGGTTGAAAACTATCTTAGGTGCAGGAAGACTGATGGGAATAAGAGGAAAAGAAACATGTCATAAAGTTGTTTTAAGGTGCACTTTCAAGCTTTTGCAGCAAAACAGCTGTGGTAAAATACAGTATTATATACAGTACACACTGTTTACTAAATATGTCATTACTTCATCATATTAAATTAGATGCTATTGTGCTATAAACCACTGGAAGTACACTCGGCATCCTATATAACCTCTATTTCAAGGAGTTTCAAGCACTTTTCAAACCTTGAAAAAGCCACATGGAAACACCACATTACAATTTAAGTGTTTTCAAGGACCCCTGTAGGACAAAGTGTCAAACTCAGTGCCTTACTTCAAGCATGGTTGCTTGTGTGGGAGTCAAAGATTGCAACAGCTGAATGAAGGACCATGTGCCACCTTGACTTCACTCAAGGTCACACACACACACTGGGTGGGTTGAAGGCATGAAAACAGCCCAGCAGGCAGAGTAAGCTTGGGGAAGCCATAGTGTGGAGCAGTGTTATAAATCATTCAGGCTGATAAACACACACACCTCTTGTCTCAAGCTGATGACGTCCAATGCTGCTGCCAGGACTGTCAGTCAGTCACTCACACATGCTTTAACACAATTAAGCTGCATAACAAAGCATCACACTACTGAGAGCATTGTGGGGGATTTCACATATAACAGGAGGTTTCTCTGCAAAAAGCTGCACACTTACTCAGGCAGGTTCCAGGACGTCTGTTTGTGCTTGAAGTCGTTTATTTTGTTGTCAAGCTGCTGTGTAGGACCTAAAAAAAAAAAAAACAGATCACATTTAACTTTAAAAAACACTTGATGATTGTCTCTTGGTTGTGTGTTTGTAGTAGTGTCTCACCTGTCCGTCGCTGGGTGACCAGTTTGCTGGGACCTCTTGTAATTGTGTACATCATGCGCAGGAAAAGTCACCTGTAAACTTTTTGGAGTAAGACAAAGTGCAGATGGAGCGAGCACAGGTGGAGCAGGCCTCGTTTAGGTTGAACACATTCCTTCAGGATCTGTCGATGAAGGGGATCTCTCTCGGTGTGAGCAGTGTCAGTCCTCTCCTGTTTTTCCCACAGAGCGACGGACTGAAGCCAAATTCACACAGCGGACACGAGACAACTCAGGCTGTTTGGTAACCGTGCGCCACGCCGTCCCCCCTTGCGTAAAACCAGAAGCCGGTACGCATCTCATCCAGCGGCCCTCCCCCTCTCACCTGCCTTTCCCCCCCTTAGATCGGACGCTTATTTCACTTTGGTGCTGAAGTGTCCCGCACTGCCACAATGTCACATCTCCTGAAACAGCGGCTGTCATTCATAAGACATTGGACGCATTCCGTCGAAGCTCACCATGTCTCGACGTCCTTACACGCCTCCCTCGGCGCTTTAAAGAGACAGTGTCCCCACAACACTCACATACCGCGTGAGCTCCAAATGAATTGGAAAAAAAAAAGAAAGAAAAGAAAGTCCAGTGAAGTTATGACCTCTGCAGGACTAGATAATACTCTGAATCTCAGTCCGTAACTGAGCACAAATTGCATGTCATTTTTTGTAATTAGTGACGTATTCCAGTGGATTAATAATAATAATAAAAAAGGTAAGCATCAGCATCAAACTGTATTTAAAGTATCAAAAAGTAGAAGCCTTTTTTTATGCGGAATGGACCCACTCACATTGTTATAAATACTCAAAATATATTATTTATGCATTTATGTAAGCAGAGTTTTACTGTTATATATAGGCCTAGATGTGGCTCATTTTAAAGACTTAATACTGTTATGTGGTTTATAAACATGCATAATTATTTAAAACTGATCATGTTTCTTGTTAAATCTCGACCTGTAAAGTAACTAAAGCTGGCAGCTAAATGGTTCTTCTGTGTAGAAACATTATAAAGTCCTTAACTCATGAGGGGTGTTGGCCATGAGAAGAAGAGGAATTTACAAAGGTTTTCAAAAGTCCTATTTGATGACAATCAATGCAAGTACAATCACAAACCATCTTACTTAAACACATTTGTACAATACTCAATGAGCTATTTATACCACCAAAACTAAAAACACAATATTGGATTAAACAATGTATTTTATTTAAAGAAACGTATTTATTGGCACCTGGCTATACATAAAAAAACACACATAACAGAATATAGATAATCATAACACTTCATCCTCACTCTCTCTCCATTTTCCTTATATGATCAGTCACTTTATAGTTTTCACAGTGTAGTGTTTAGTTAATTAAATATTAACCAAAATAATTAAATCGTTTCCACCGGAAATGTCGAACGCGATTTTATTTTGTCAATTTATTTCATGCATTTCCTGTCCTGGCCACACTGCGCTTTAAACATCTTTGTGAATGAGTAAAAAAAAAAAAGTGCAGCCACAGAAATATTTACATGTAATTGTCAAATTGTAGCAGCTGTAGAAACATTTTCGTTAATATGATATTTAAATATAATTTGCAGTTATTTTAGTGAGTTATTTCTTCATAGGAATCCTATGAAACAGCTCTGTGTGCTCCCAGGTGGTCAGTAGGTAACTCAAACTATCCACTAGGGGGCACTCACAGCCCAACTGTTGCGCTGCTTGCTGTCTGTGGTCTTCCCCTCCTTTTTAGGAATGTCCTATTTAAAATACATACTAAGAAATGTAATCAAATAATCCTTAACAATGCAACTAGTATCTCTCTCTTAGTGTCTCTCTTTTTTCCCAAATATAATCCAGCCTGATCAGGTTAACTTTTTTTTTTTTTTGCAATCTGATAACGTATTCCATCACTAGCAGCCCTGCCTGTCTGATAGTAGGTATGACTTCTCCCTCTACAGCGATGAATCACACAAATAAAATGCTGTCAGATGTGTTAAATTTGTAGAATGAGGGTTTATTCAATGGGGGCTCATTTGTCTTTTCCTCATTGAGGCCGTTATCTGCATAACGTCTCTGTGTTTACAGTACACGCAGGTGAGGCCAGGGGCACAATGCATTCACATACACACAGCCATGTTTACAATGCAACCAAGCTTCACTATTTACTGACGGAGGATGTGCTAAATTAAGAGAGGGCTTGACAAAAACGCCCAGAAAAAAACAAACAGAAATCACCATGAAAACTTCTCCAGTTGTTACTTACAATAAGACAGTTATTAAGTTTTCTGAAATGGTATGTTGAACGTATAACTTAATACTGTACAAAGAAAAGTCTTATATACTGATACTTTCTTAAAATGTTTTAATCATTTAGGATTTTTCACCTGAAATGCATAATTGACTTCCATTTGTTTGGCAAACTGGATTTAAATTCTACACACAGATTTATTTCAGTTTAAGACAGAAGATAGAAGGCAGAGCAATATATATATCGTAAAATTCTGATATTCCTTACAGCCGGTATATTTAAACGACTACATTCAAGTGAAATAATTAAGTTTAATTCAAATGAAATCAAGAGAATAAATATATCTCCCTCTAAACTATATTCCTAGCACCTCGCATTATTTAAAGCATTAAGAACATCAAGTGAGGAGACAAAAATAACAGAAAATATTAATTAATTGAAAGTTAAATGAATAAATTACAGGTTTAATGGTATCTACTGAAGATTTCTGAATTTGGGCTCGAGACTGAATGTGTTTTTATAATTCTAGCTACAGCTGTAATGACAAAAAGAGTTTTTCCTCGCTGATCATTCATAATGATGGCATTGAAGAAGTTACATCATGTAATTTTCCTGGAGTTTATGTGGATATCGATTTAATTAAATAAAATATAATCGATTTAGATTCAAAGTTTCTTGTATATTTGTGCAGCTGTGGCACTGAATGACAGAAGGCAAGCTGCTGAACTATTGCATTCACTTGAAAAAAAAAAAACCTTAGTTTTTTCTGAGAAAAAGATTTTTTGGTTTGTTTTTCTGGAAAGTTATTTCTGTTTTAATAAGTTTTTTTTTTTACCCTGTTTTTCTGACTTTTTTCTTTCTTTCTGTATCGAGATGCTTCGAAATCCCGCGAGAACATCCAACCTGCAAGTGACTCCCGTGGATCTATGGTGACTCCTGCCCCGCACATACAAGCCCCGTCTTCAACAGACTTAAAGACAGGACTATCTCCCAGTGTCTGAAACACAGATCAAAGTAAAACTTGATTTAATTAAACAAGTCATGTTTGCTTCTATTAAATTGAGCTCTCAATAAAGGAATGAATGAGTCTATTGTTGTTTTCTAAACTAAAAAATATTAGTCAGATATAACAGAAATGAAAATCTGAAAAAATTACCTTGAAAAACCAAGCATAAAAACAAATTACTCTAGAAAACAGAAAAAAAATCCTCAGAAAAACAAACCAAAAAATGAATCATTCAGAATTTTTTTTTCAAGTGAATGCAACACGATTCTGTAGCTGAACAATCAATTATCATCATGTGAGAATATTAACAAGAGCTCATGTATATTCATAAATAAATATCATAACAGCAGGCATTGATATGATGCCAGTGTGTCTAATGTTACAACTATATACACTGATGTCTCTTTAAAGATCACCATAGAAGGTAGAAAAGATCTTTAAATTGGCCTAATCCTAATCCCTGGTCCAGGAGAGTTGGAGGTATTGCTGCTGGTAGTAGGATAAAGACAGGAAGTATACAGCTTCATGGTTTAATGTGTCTGTAGATTTAAAGGGAATCACCTGTATGCCAGCTACAGGTAATGATGTGTTCTCACCTCTACAGTAAATCATATATGTTTTTTTTTTTAATGTTTGATTGCCACTACAAATTGAGTTAGCACCAAATTTCTCACTTCATTCCGCCTTATAATTAACTTCAGTATTTGATGTTCTTTGAAAGGACAAGAAACTGGGAAATGTAGTCATCGTGGTAATTATGTAGTCTTTAGTGTGTTTCGTGTAGAAACTGTAAAATATTATGTTTGAATTCAGTAATGGGGATCACAGTCTTCCAGCAGACTGTCAGTGATGAAGCCGATCTTCAGCAGGTTTTGGTAGAAGTCTTTCTCCACAGCGCTGTTCACAGTCCAGCCCACCACCTCCACGCCTCGCTCTGCCCAGTACTGAACATAGTCCCTGAGGCAAAGAGGAATAAGATAAAATAAAACACAGCTCAGGAATTTAAAAACACAGCCGGACAGTGACACCTGTTGGCCTGCAAAACGTACAGCAGCTCTTCAGGACGGGTGAAAACACTCCTGATTTGAATAGTTTTAGTCTCACACATGTGCAGTAAAAGTTAAACAGATTGCTATAGTATTGTTAAATCTGTAAGACTTTTGACCGTCAAACGTCTATGTAGGGTGTTTGTACAGGCAGCAAAACACGACTCATTTTTACACTTTAGACTGTCCTCTGCCGACATCTAGCTGATGTAGTAGTAGTGATTGACGGCCATGTGGAGTTTAAATGGTGGATGTCACACTTGGGGACGTGTTGAATAAACAGCAGACTTTCACCCAGGAGAAAAGGTTCACGTCCCGTGTGGAAACAAAACTCTTAACATAACTTTTTTTCCATAACTTCAGTGGCTCATGTTTTGTGAACCACATTCTTTTGCGTAACTTCTGTGACTCCAGTCAGCCTAAAAAATAAAAAAATAAAAAAATAATAAATAAATTCACAGAAACTGCAGCCTTTTTTACAACCGTGATCCATACGTGTATGTAAAATGACGTGTGAGCTATTTTTAGAAGAGAGTCTTTATGGGTGGTATTAACAAGTGGTCTATTCTGTTGTTTAGGTTGGAGATCTTGTTGATTGGGAAATATGTTACTATGAAATAATTTGCCTTATTAACGCATTATCCAAAAAGCCAACATATAAAACACTCAGCCGACATTAAACCTAATGTATGTTAAGTGGCGTACAGGAAAAGTTTCCTCTTAAGATATCATACATATCTATACACAAACACATCAAATCTCACTCACAGTGAGATGAAGTCTTTCTGCACGAGGATGGCAGAGATTCCACAGAGTTTCCACAGTATGTGGTGGTGGGCCCAGTCCAACAGGACGTCCAGGACCCCCAGCCACAGCTGGCCCGATGCCGACAGGGAGCGAGGAGTGCCATCGCCGAAGCGGCTCAGCCTCCAGGGGCGGTGGATGAGAGCCGTGACCACTTTGGGGTCAGTCTGACGCATCTGTGGATCAGAGGAGGTCAGAGGTCAACAAAAAGCTGTAAAAATTAGAAAGAGGGTCTTGCTCTTCAGTCAGAAAAGTCTGTTTGATGGGTCATTGGTACCTTATAGATGACTTTGGGTTCAAAGGAAGAAACAATGCTGGAGTTGTACAGGACAGGAAACTTCTTATACAACTCATGAAGCACTGATGCAGCCTGGACATGTGGAGAAAACAGGAGGACATTATTAAATATCTGATGATGGACTGAGGTTGGTGATCATCCTGTTAGGTCATTATATTCAGAACCTTATCAGGTTGATCTTTGACATCGAAGAAGATGGTCAGCTGGTGTTTGATGCATTCCTCCACGGCCTCCTGCAGAGTCGGGACCTTCTCTCCACTGAACTTGACCCTGGAGACGATGGAAACCACAGCAGCTATTCAACTGAAGTAAAGCAAAACTGAAGTAATGTTCCTGCTTTATAACACTTGGATTAAGTTTCTCCAGCAACCTTATTAAGTCTTCTGTGAGAAGGGATACATTAAAAAGCTGCACTGTGCATGATATGACCATAGTTATATACAGGGGGCTGCAAAAGTAGGTACACAGTACTAAATACATTTGCAGCCCTCTGTATATATGCCAGTGCAAAGAATTCTTATTCTACAGACACAGTATTTTTTTCTTTATCCAAGCTTTAAATTAGACCAGCAGAAATGTTTAACATGCCACATACTTCAGCCTGTGACGGGCAGCTGCATCTAGTCTCTTCAGCTGGACCAGCTTCAGGTTGTTAAGGGGTCCAGAGCCGTTGGTGGTGCGGTCCACAGTCTCATCATGCATCAGTACGGGCACTCCATCGCCTGTGAAACTCAAGTCCAGCTCCACTCCAGTTGCCCCGTTCCTACTGGCCTAAAGCAGCACAGCACAGGGAGAGGACAAAAAGACAGCTTTCTTTGCAAAATGGAAATTTACTGATAGGTAGAAAGAGAAAGAGGGAGAGAGAGAGAGTGTGTGTGTAGCTGGGCTTCCTGGTTGCTTGCTAACAGCTAGAGCAGGAATCTGGCAGCAGTAAAAAAGATTCTCCAATAGAAAGGTAAAAAAAAAAACTTGATGCAAGATCAGACACTCTGCATGTCAGAAGGATGAACATGATTGTCACTAGAAAATGAAATTGTTCTTTTTGATATCTATGATGCCAAAAAATGTAGGTGCAGCCCAGACATCAGATCAGATCAGATAAGTGTGTCATGATCCCCAGAGGGGAAATTCAGGCGCTGCAGCAGCATAAAGGCAGAAAGGACAGATGAATAGAGAAAAAAATAAAGTAAAAAAAATAAGAAGGTATATAAAACTAGAAGGTAGTAGGGTACAAGTAAAAGTCTGAACTACACAAGAACAATGAAGACAACTTATGTGAAAGGTTAAAGAGACAGCTTATGAGATACCTCTATAATATCAAAGAAGACAAGGTTCAGTAGCAGCAGACTGGAGCTCTGTTCATCATCATAACTGCCTCTGAAAACAGCTGATACAGTACCATGCTGCTTACAAAAGCCAGAGCAGGATGGATTATATCATCCTTTACACCACATTCAGTGGCTGCCTACAAGGAGAGGTTAGATAATAGATCGAGACGATGCTGAACAATAGCCTGTTAGTAGAAAAGACACTCGTCCAGAAGGGTAAAGGAAAGACAGGCAGAGTGAGAGCAGAGCACAGGAGGCTCACTGCATGCAGGGCAGTCATGACACCACAAGCACAGCTGACTCAGCACTTTTAGTGTGTAAAAAAAAAACAGCAGTGAGATATGAATCCTGTATGATTGCAGACTTGATCATGAAGTTGAGATGAAGTCATTAAGAGATTATTTTCAAGGATACATTGGACTATAAAAGAGTACCAGCTAGCCTCCCTGATCACTCACAGGAGCAGATGTGGAGCTCTGCTTACACTGCAAAATGGAAAGTCACGACATACAAAGACAAAGCAGCCTCAGATAAATCAATTTGATTCTTAACATTAAAATCCCTAATGACATTCCCCTAATATTCCTTTGGAGACTCATGTGCACCTGCAGTGCTTTAGATTCCTATAGGCTTTAAATGCTGTAGCCTGTATTTATTTAGCATTATGCTCTAGCTCTATAGTACACATGCACAGCGTTATATTTCCATCTAAACACATGGATGAAGCATGTCACCTCTCTGATCGCTGCTAAGGTGTTCTCCGGAGCGTCGTGGCTGCCTCCGCGGTGCGCCACCACTGGGACGCCGCCCGATGGAGCCCTGGGCCGGAGGACGCGGCCGGCCTGGTCCGCCGGCACCGGAGGAAACCGGAACATCACCATGAAGACGTAGAGAAATGCGGTGAGGAGAGAGGCCCCAGTGGCGCTCCGCGTCGCCAGCACCACCAGCAGAAACACCGCGGAAAAATACACCACCTCATCCCCGATCTGCAGCATGATGAGCGGAGGACTGGATATTTGTGTCACGATCGGGAAAACAACACGTAGTTTAGAGAGATGCCATGCATGGAGCTCCGCTGTCAGCACTCTGGTGACTACATGGTGGTGGGTCAGAGAGCTGCTCACACACAAACACACACACACAGAGACAGATGATCAAGCATCAGCAGTTTCACTTCACGATTGTGCAGATGGATGGTTGGGAGGAGGACGAGAGGCAGCGTCACTGCTTTGTGAAGTCTGAAAAACAAATAGACAGAAAATATGTTTAGAAGTCATAAATAAAAATGACTGTCGGCCCAGTTTCATGTGTTTAAATAGGCTACAACTTGTATACATATACAGTTATAAACAGTATTAAATGATGACTTCATTACACATTTAAAAGACTCAGATTTATTTAAATGCAAGTTGTATTTACACATCTCAATATAGAAAGAACTTTTATTTTGAAGCCTGCTGGCATGGCCCAGCTTCCTTTCAGACCTGGAAGGGTGCTCAGGGTTTGGGTTGAAGGTATGCAAAAAGGGATTTTATGAGTGTATCAGTAAAACATTTAAACAGTTCAACAAAATGTTGTTTTCGCTCAAACCAAACATCAGATCCAAAGGAATACAATAACAGGAATGAAGCAGAAAAACTGTTCAGAAACAAAAGGTGAAGGAGGCATTCTGGATTTAAAGGCATATTGAAAGTTCAACTTAAAATCATTCATCTGATGAGTTTGAATTTTCAGGAGAACAAGTCCTTAAAATGTTGCATTGTGTTATTATCAGCACGCTGCTTTAGGAGTTTTTTGATTTGAGGCACAGACTTCATGTCACTCAGGATGCTGTGCTGTGGCGTCTGTGGGCAGAGAGCTGATGTGCTGCAGCAGCTGGTCGCAGTAGAGAGGACTCCGCTGCTTGTCTCTCACTGCCTCCACCTCCCTCTTCAGCAGCGCTGGGTGGACCGAGCTGCCTTTCTTCAGGATCTCTGCACGCACACAAACGGTTTCAAACCCAGACACAGAAACACAAAGCAGACAGGAGTCAGCACTCAGGATATGAGATGAAGGAGGACCAAAAAAAAGCAGAAATGCTCGACATTTTGTACCAAAAATAAATATCCGCACTGCAGAAGAGGTGTAACTGAAGTTTTGACATTAAAAGCAAATACAATGCTGTTGATCTTCTCATATAAATCTCTACAAGAAAGCCAGTGGGCCTGTTTCCCAAAATATCACAATGTTCCATCAGACCTACTTAAGAGTAATGGTCTAATTATGTCTGCTCTCATTGCCTCTTTTAGTCTTCTCCCAAGTTTTTTGACAATAAATCAGGAACATTTTTACTGAATATCTATTCTCAATTAGACATTTTCTCTGAAATTCAAAGTCTGGTGACCAGAGTTCACAAAACAAAGCGCAAGATATAATAATTCCCCCATAGTCCTATGTTACACACTGCGTTGGA
>CAFUXE010000525.1:14494-24970 GCA_903364295.1 Serranus cabrilla
ACAAATCTTGTGGCCATCAACAGTGAAAAGAATCTGATGCTGGAGCATTAGGCTACATAACAGATTGGGATCCAGGTGCATCCCTACCATTCAGAGCTTTATGCAACTTTAAAGATTCATTATTTCCAAATCTCAAGTATAAATAGAGGGAAGAGCAGGTTGTGTGAAGATCGGTGAACAGAGATGTAAGGAGGGAATAGATTCTGAGGTATTCTGCATAATCTAGCATTGGTAATCTCAGTTTCTAACCTAATGTCTAATGTTTTCTGTAACAAAATCAAAAGCTGCCAGCAGATGGCAGTGTTGATTAACACTACATCAGATCTGCAACTCACAGGCTGTACTATGTGTGTGTGCAGGAGCTCTTTCCATCCACTGGGAGGCGATACTCCTCTGTTCACATCTGTTCCTCCTGTTGTTCCCACACCTTCTGCTGATAACCGGAGGTGTATTGAATTACGTGATTGCTGTCAATGGGTAAATGCTTCGGAAACCACAATGCAAAGTGCTGTTCCAGTGGTGACACGCCGTCACTCTGGATGAGTTAGCTCATGTAAACTCTTCATCTGATACCCGCCTTTGTTCTTCAAGGAGACGGAGGGGATTTTTAGCTTTTGTGTATACTGTTCTCAGATGGGATGGAGGTGGGGTGGTGGGACTTTGAATTAAAGGAGAACAATGACGACTTGTGAGAAGTGAGTTTTTGCCCGTGCCAACAGTCTGTGTGATTGAGCAGGTAGCAGCCGCGCTGCCAGGACGGTGGGATTATCAGGGTGGGGGACTGGAAGAGTGAGAGAAGGAGGGATGAGACGGAGAGGTGTGGGGGGGTTGCTGTCCGTCATGCTGTCAGGACATGCTGCACACATCAAGCCACTTCACAGATATGCGTTTGAAATCCAAGAAGCATAAGAATGGGATCAACTATTAAAGGAACAAAGAAAGACAGAGAGGAAGAAAGAGAGCGAAGAAGGGGGGGGGGAAACGCTTCAAACAGAGCCATGCATGAGAGTGAGGAATGCTTCCACATTTGCGGTGCAGGCGGTTACGGGTGCTGTCAGATACAGACGATCACTCAGCAAGATGTGAGGTCATCCCATTTCACAAAGAGACTCTGAGCTGTCTACAGATCTACTCTACTTCATGGAGAGCTCATACTTGTATCTTTACACTGTAAGGGCCAGTTAATCTGACACACTCTACTATGGATGCATTTTCAGACTTTATGTTCAAAGCCATTATTTAAAGATATTTACATGAATGAGTTCTTTGGTATTGCCAATGTGTGCACAGATTACATCGTAAGATAAAAAGTGAGACCTCCCACGACTTTTCCGGTTGCCTGTAACAACCAGTGCGCGCATTTTGACGGTTCAGGGTGGTTTTGCTGGGGAAATCCAAAGGATGTGACATTAGAGTGTGTTCCCGAGAGCTTTGCCTCTTCAGCTCCCCTGAAGTGTCAGCAGTGTGCACCACTAGCTTGCTTGGTGACGATATAGCAAGAAAAATGTTATGTGCAGATGTTAGTTGGCTAGCTTGCCAAATAACCTCACCAGCTAACGTGACCCATGATACTAACTTGTGTTTATTTAAGTCAACAATAAATAATGTACAAAGCATGAGTTCTTAAACCTGGAAGTCAGTTAGCATGTTAGCTCCTTTGGGTCTGTACACTCAAACTCAATGAGGATTTTGAATGGGTTTGTGGTTTGATACCTGAAAGTCTTTGGTTAACACAAGCTTAAGATATGTTTGGGTTTTTTTGTTCGAAATAAAATATGTTAGCAAATCCCCCCATTTGTGAATTTTGGAGTTTTTATGTGTCCTTAAAAAGGTGGTAGCTAACAAGTGGCTAAATGATACTACAGTGGCTGTCGGGGACATTAAACGTCATCATGCTGGACACAGACAGTAACTCTGTCACTAGACCGCCTTACAGCCTCTAGTCGCTCTTGCAAACTCTTGTCGATTGCTTAACAGCCACCGGTTTCATTAATTACAAAGACTTTCTGAAAATTCCACGTAGTATCTTTAACATATGGACACATTTATCCACTACTTTCCCTCAACAACAACAAGTTAGATCATCAGTTTTGATGGTTGTAGCTTGTAACTCTATCAGTGACTTTTGTCAAATGTGTTTAAAGGACAGGACCATCTTCTACATTTTTGTTATTGTTAACAAAACCAATAAAAGGATCAAAACCAACAATGTGTCCCAAACAAACTCCCTGCCTCTTTGTGACTCTTGAGGCCTATATCCATTCGACTAAAGATGTAAATATTCAAAAAGTTAGTCACAAATATAATTCTCATTTTATAAATAAGGGGTAAATTATTTCCTTAAACACCTGTGTTGTTTTTATCACCAGACTTATCTATTAACAAATACCAGTTTTGCTGAGTATACGAGTTACAGACGAATCATCTCCAGTATAGGTTGAGGCAGCCAAGAAATTCTCAAAAATGATCCCTTTTATGTTTAAACTGTGAAATACAGAATAACAGGATCATTTTTCAAAGCGAATCCTGAAAACACACACGCACACAAAATCACTCAACTACAAGAAATACAGATGTACAGTATGTGCGCGAAGGCCGGTTCATAAATTTGATTTACATGTGTTATTCTGCCTTCAGCAGTCAAGGTTACAGACAATTTGATAACTAATGGCCACAACTAAAAAATGCTTTTTGTCCTTGGAAGGCTTTCAAAAGCCTTGCAGCGCTAGAATTCATGGTATGGAAGCTATTGCTGCATCTGGTGAGTGTGTTTTTTTTTCTCTTCCATGTCTAGCCGTGTGAAGATGAGAGATCCCGTAGAGAGGCAGCTCTGCGCTGGCTAAGGCATCAGCGCTCACCTGCGTCCTGTCAGGAATAATGACAGCTAACATCCATGAGAGTGGGAGAGAGTGAAAGTCCAGAGGAGCTGAGCCTCAGTTACACACTTGAGGAAAAGTCACTCAGACTTTCCACTGATACGTACGTCAATAAAACACAGCCGTGAAGCTACAGGTCCGGTGGAGAAAACACTGGGCATGAGCAGAGGAAGTTGGACGGACAGATATGAGATGAAGGGATTAAGCAGGATAGGTGTGAGGACAGATGTGGGAAGGCGGCAAGGAAAAGGGGGGTCCCCATGTGGTTGTTATTAGCTGTTCTGTGTTGGTGGGAGATCCTGGGTGGAGATTTGTATCAAAGTCTATGAGAAAATGTCCCTTTGTCTCACTTGATTTATTACTTCAGTAAACACATTCCTTACGAGTTTATAGTCTCAGTCGCTAGTTTTATATATAAATATATATATATACCCCTTTGTATGTATGTATACCCCTTTTCAGCCAACGCAAACCTTTTTCGTGAGGTAAAGCCGGGGCGCAGTTGGTTCAACTTGCGAACCATCTCAGAACCAGTTAGCTTTTCCACAGGCTAGAGAGCCACGCCATTACATCACTGTACAAATCTCCACTCTCCGGAAATAACAACAATGGCCGACTATCAACTCTTTACAAATGCTGCTCCTGGCTTTGCGAGCCTACATTGGCATCTAAACACAATAGGTGCAACATTGTGCTGCTCGTCTTGATTGCTAGCTAACACTAGCCCACTAACGTTAGCCTGCTAATGCTAGCCAGTATAAAACACACTGCAGTTAAACAAATCAAATAAAATGAATGATACATGTTTTAGTTTAGTTGCGCCTAAAGTAAGCGGTTCATGATTCAAGACCAGCAAAGAGTTGGTGACACTCTGGAACCAGTTTTCCTGGCCGTGAACTTTTTTTTTGGTTGTTGTCCAAATTTTTGTCTTCAAAATCTTACTGTTTCACTGTGTGTTTTCAGTTCATGAAAGCACTAGCAGGGGAGTAGTACAGATATTAGGGTTCACCACATATAAACCTTTGAAGTGTCTTTGTTTCATAGGTGGGTCCTTCTCCCTATCTGGATCTTGTGTTTCCCTCTTGATGACCACCTCCAGCCCAGCCCCCGAGGGCTCGCTTTGGCAGGAGGAATTGCTCGAGCTGCTTTTGGTGATGAATTGTGTGGAAAAGAAGGATAACAGAGAGCTTTTGAAATAAAGTACAGGGGGGAATCTGTTGGCAGCGTGCCAGGCAAAAAAATCTAGTGTTTGATAGAGGATACCCAGAATTCCTCTCATCTTTCTGTGAGCGTCTCGGACACAGCAGGCTGGTCTGCAGATCGTCACGGCTAAAGT
Source organism: Serranus cabrilla (assembly GCA_903364295.1). Taxonomy (NCBI): domain Eukaryota; kingdom Metazoa; phylum Chordata; class Actinopteri; order Perciformes; family Serranidae; genus Serranus; species Serranus cabrilla. The sequence goes on from CAFUXE010000525.1 coordinate 18,707, forward strand.
CTGCTTTCATCGTCAACTCACATTCAACATCAACATCTATACTATCTGTTTCAGCGGAATATGTTTATCAGATAATCACGGCCATTAGGTTCGTATCACATAATCATTTACAGTCATATACAGTATATGCACATGAGGAGGTTTGCATATAATGTATCCCATAATGTTTTCTTTGCAATCCATCCTTCTTCTTATCAGCTCTCGTATCGAGGCCCATCAACAACACATTAAAGGCCAACTAGGAAAAACTTTGCTATTTTTTGTCAAGAGTTATAGTTATGATTGATAGTAGGATAGAGGACTAAGAGGCTCAAAGATTTGATGGGAAAGTTTTTTCCACATGGAGTAAAAATTTAAACTACTAATTTGAATCAAAAAGCCATGAGAATAGCTACTCTTTCAGGTTGCAGGTTGAAAATACCCCTTTCATTCTCACCGAGCACTTGGTCCTGGATCGAGCTGTCGGGGTCGTCCAGGTGCAGGAGGAGCTGCTGGAAGAGGAGCTGCAGATGAGGAGCGAAGAGCTCAGGGTTGTAGTCTTTGGTCAGGCTGCACAGCCACAGGCCGAGAGCCTGCAGGGCGATGCTGCGCACCTCCTCACTGCTGTCGTCCAGGCGCTTCAGCAACTCTGTGGAGGAAAGCACCCACATGCAAAAAACAGAACAATTTCAGCTTTTGAGCAGGTTGTCTGCTTTTAGTTTTTCTTTCTAATTCTAATCATTATAATACAAATTTGAGGATCAATGCCACATCAGGGGTTATTTTTTATGTATTTTTTCTCCAGTTTTCTTCATGCATTAATTGTGATGTGATCAACCATAACTAATTGCAAAGCATGTTGTGCACTAATTTCTGTGTTGTTGTTTTTTACCGGGGTAGAACTTGTTGAGGGCCTCAGGGTGCAGACTGGTTCCTGTGAGTCGGAGGATGGCGGACAGGGAACGACAGGCCAGCAGTCGACCCATCTGAGAGTCCTCCTCCAGAGCTGACAACACCTGTGGACTCAGTTTCTCCTCCAGACACAACAGCTGCACAGAGGAGAGGCAAAGACAAGCAAACAAACCTATTAGGTGTTATAAAAAGTATATATATACAAAAAGGCACCAACTGCATGAAGAGGGGCACCGAAATCTGCTTTGATGATATTGATAATTTCATAACAACATGATAAACCCTGTTTTTGTATATGCCATTCTAGCAAAACAGCACCAGTTTGGCTCCCATGTGCATATAACATAAAACATCGTCCAAATGGTGTAAATTTTGCCGTAACACCACTTGGCTGCTGGTTTTTCAACACCACACGGTGGTGCCTTTTATATTATTTTGATGATATGTATCATTATTTCGCCCAGCCCTACTTGAAGGGCACTCTAGAGGGAACTTCTTCTTGTTTTCTCCATTTAAAGGGCACCTTTTAGAGCACTTTGTCATGTTTTATCTACCATAAGGGTGCACTTTTGCTCCATATAGTCAGGATACAGTCAACTTACTTTAATGACCAAATCCCTGTCTGAAATGTGCGATTCTAGTTGAGTCACATCCCTCAGTTATCAACAATCAGAACTTGCTGGTTATTGAATGTGACAAGACATCTGCAGGAAAGCGTACAGAACAGTTTCTTCGATTATCTGTGTTGATTTGTGTGTTTTTTTTGTACCAAAGTGAAATATCACCTGAAGCGTGACGGATCCACATCAGGTCTGGATCACTTTGTACAGACACATGGGCATAGAGCCTAACTTCAGAACTACAGTGAAGACCAATGTTTTCATCACACCAGCAGATGAGAAACAGAGGAAATGGACAAACAAGGTGAGGCTGAGTGCGCAGACCCACAGGCCGAGAGGTAATGGCTAAAACCTCTGCAGCGCCGTCTGTTTGCTATCGAAACCACGCAGGCGAAACAGTAAAAAAAGGGAGCGAGGGGAGAGGGAGGGAATGAGACAGAAAGAGGAGGAAAATTTGGCAGAGACGCGATCCAACATTACATCAGTGACAATCCGACGGTGCCAAGTGTAACTAGAGCTGCTAATTGTTTTCACAGGGAGTAGTGAGGAAACAATGTCCTTCTAAATGAAAGGCTGTTGGATCCGCCGTGGAAACAACACATAACCTTCCGTTGTTATACCCGATCAGGACGTGTTGTTTATTTCATCCACACTGTAGCCGCATTTTGAACCCAAACTAAGAAAGTAACACGGCCCTGTTCAGTCACCACTTTCCCAGATTTCCTATTCTTGTGAGATCGTTTGGGTGCCATGAGATAGTAAAAGTCTGATCGCACACCTACACCCACACACCCACACCCACGCTCACATTGTCCCCCAGCTGTTTGCTCTGCCTTGTAGTTAAAGACGTGTGAATAGAAGAGGTGTGTGAGCCGGTTTCAACTGGTCACTCTGCACACGCAAGGGCAAACACAGCCAGATGTGCGTGTGAGCGAGCACACACACTGTAACTGGGCACATGCTCCGACAGGCAGGTGCAAGGGCATGTCCCGGTGATAGTTCCTGCGTACAACAAGGGCCCCGGAACAGTGGACGCATTGTTCTTCAGGGACAAAGGTATGTGAACCCGCTTGCCCCCACGTACACCTGCTACCTGCCCTGGCCAAATCTTTCAGCCAAGGGGAGAAAGATGGCGGATGATATATTTTCCTAAATGGCCAACTGGGAGCGTCTATTTTGATGTGAAATGGACAAAACAGAGAATTTGAAGTAAATGTGAACTCCTGGTGGATTAAAAGAATGCACTACCACATCTTTCCCTCTACAGCTGAGTCAATAAAAAGTCTTTCTGCAGATTGGAGATGGGAGTACGGGCTACTGGAGACCTTTCATTTCCGGTGTTTGCCTCCAACGCTTATGGGTCCCTTTGCACAGGTGGAACTAGATGTAACCCCTGTGTGACATGCGTCCTCTGCAGCTTTTATGTGTGTAAGTACCTGTCCAGCTGTGACGGTCCCTCCGTGCAGCAGAGCCAGCAGACAGCTGAGGGCCGAGGTGCGGACCGCGGCGGCAGTGCGGCCTGCACGCCACACCAGGTTAGGAAGTAAGACGTCAAGGAGGAACTTCTCAGACTCATCACGGAAATGACTGCGAGGAGGAAGAGACATTTCTGTTATTTTACGTAGGAAGGCATCATTTTGAGGACATGTGAATGATGATGGCTGTTGGGAATGCAACTGCAGCAGAATGGCTATACTGCAGTCATTTTCCCACACTGGATGTAAGGCAGGAGGAGGAGTGGAACATCTGTGTGTCTCCCTCTCTTTTCCACGCCGGCTTTGGCCTCCTGACATCCTCTCACACACTAACACAGTCTGCACTGCTCTTTTGATCCAAACCGACTATCTCCACCAGCTCTGATAGATGCCTCTGGCCTCTGGCCGTTCAGCTGGTGTCCCGACAAACTTGTCATGACATTTGATAAAATGTGCTGTAATGTGTCGGTGCCAGCAGGGGGAGACTGTGTGCCACTGATGCAGCCAGCAGCGTGTTCTGCTGCTGCGTCTTGATTCTGACAGGTGTTGAAAGCTCATCACGAATGACGTCAGGAGATGGAAAGACATTTTTCCACATAGCAGGGATGATGTCCAAAGGAAAAGAAGAGTGGGGCTTTACCTTTAACTTGTATGTGTGCACACACAGACACACACACACACAAGCATTTCCAGGGAATTTTGTCTGTACACCTCATGGGTTTCCAACACACTGGAGCTGTCTGTGCTTCAGCGTCGGTCACAAATCAACAACCTCTCTCACGGCAAAACCCAGCGGAACATTTACAGCTTCACAAGTCATTGAGTTTGTCACCAAGTTGGACTGAGCTGACATGAATAATATCGATAATCACAAATCATTAAAATCATTTCAATACTGTACATTTATCCATAAATCCTTTGTTCTTCTGAAGACTAAGCAACGTCCCTCTCCTCAGTTTTCTCTGTCTTCTTTATAAAACTTTAATTTTTGTTTCCCGAATTGATTTAAAGTTTATTACAAAGTTTGTTTTTTACACGTATACAAAAACATGGTATTGTGTAAAACTGAAACACAGTTGATTCCTTTGAACATAAGTTTGGTTATCTTACAGATGAGTCTGTGTACATTTGCCATATTATGACATATATTGATTTCCAAAATCCATATATTACTCACCACATGTCAGCTTGAATTTGTAAAGAAACCTGTTTTTCTTTCATGCCTCTATAGTGAACGAATTATCCGAAAATGGCTGAAAACTTAAATAAACACTAAAATAAATCCTGAATGAGACGGACACAGCGGAAGGGTCCTAAAGGTTTTAGTGAAAATGCATGTGTCTGGGAAGTCCTGAACAAACTACGAGATAAGTGAGTCTTGGGTTATACTGCAGGAGCTGTGTGAAGATTTGAAACAGATGTTTTGATATCGTTTTCTGCTGTAAAACCTGGCCTCCCTTTCCCTCAATTCATCACAACTGGATCTTCCATTCCCTCTGGAAGCTTGCGAGAAAAAGGTTTTCTTCAGAAATTCAAGAGTAACAGAATTTGAGTAATTAATAAACAAATTGTCATTTTAAGGGTGAGGTCTTCCTTTTAACTACATTGTCCCTTTCCTCCTTAAATCTTAAATCATCTGCCTATCTTGTTTCATGACTACAGGGATTTTCTGATACATGCACAACTGGATCTGCTTCAAGGGAAATCACATTCTGGAATAAGAGAAAGAATTCCCCCTGATAGCAGTTTTTTTTTCTCTTGTTTTATGTCTTAAAAGCTGAAATTAAGACTAAACACTGATGCCTTTTGCAGTTCACACATGCATGAAAGTACACACTCTTATCTCCTCTGTAAATAGCACATGATTTCTGCCTGCCACATCCACAGGAAAGAGGATAAAATTTCATTTCTCACACATCACCTTCTACTTAAATTTCACATCCAGCTTTTAATCAAAGCGCACAAATCCACATGAAACAAAGATACATCATATACGTGTGTGTGTGTGTGTGGATGAAAAGCACTCACTCTCCCTTTCTGCTTGTTGTACAGCCGAGCTGTCATTATGTCATTTTGGTTGCAGAACAAAGAGAAGAGGTTTTCTCTATGACTATCATTGTCCTCTTGATGACATATAGCGTGTGTGTGTGTGTGTGTGGGCTGCAATCTGCTGAGCAAAGATCGGGCCATAAATCATGAATGGAGGGATACGATGGAGTATGAATGGAAATATTATGGCAGACTGCGCCACACAGCCCGACATGCTGTAAGTTAAGCATTTGTTTGAAACCTTTTGAAGGTGTAACATGATTTCTGTCTCCTGACGGTCCTGTGATCACCGGAGGTGCAGCTGAGGAATGAGAGGAGCAGTTAGCGGCGCAGGTGGCCGTGCTGGGAGACGGGAAGACACATAGGCTCCTTTTGTCTAATGTGCACATTAATGGATAAAATAATCTGATGAAAGCTGTAAGCAAAGTTCCAATTTCCACGTTTTTGGCAAAGGGGGCAGGATGTTTTGGCACAATTCCTGTTGTTTATGCAGCATTTTTCTCTGACAAGGATATCACTTTCTCCTTTACACCGCTGCCAGGCTCATGAAGCGATCCCTCATATTAACCAATGGAAACACCTACCAACCCTTATGGACCTTTTGGCTTTGGGGTTAGTTACACGCTGCACAGATGTCTCTATGGCAACCTTACAAATGAGGTTGTGGTGTTTCTGATGGACAGCAGCAGCTGCTGTGATCTCTGGGACCCGGAGGGGCCTCAGGCTTAATGCATTCCCTCAGATTAGAGCTCCGAGCGCGGCCTGAAGGCTGCACAGCTGAGGGCTCCGAGGGGACCCTGGAGGGAGAGGGGGGCCGCGGAGAGAACAAACCCACAAACAGGAGCTGCTCTCTGCGTGTCACACATCCCTCCTATCCTTCATTCATCATTCAATAACCACGACATCACAGAGGAGCGATTCAGACATTATTTCACTTCTCCAGGCATCCCGGGAAGTGATTAAGTCATTTGAGTTAGTCTAAACGACGCTCCCAAAGAGATCGTGTTAACTCCAGGGGGATCTCCAACAGCCTGTAGCTGTGTTCACATTGAAGTCAAAGCTAATTTTAAAGCGAAATTTTGAAATGTCAAATTAATGAAAATGAAAATTAGCAAGCAATCAAGGTAGGATAATCTGTCAGTAAACAGAATTTATTCAGAAAAAGTGTTTCCATCTCCCGTTTAGCACATGAACTATTTGTAAAAAAAAAAAAAAAAAAAAAAAAAAAA
>CAFUXE010000525.1:31937-118916 GCA_903364295.1 Serranus cabrilla
ACCAGCACCTGCAGCAGCTGCAGGCTGACCGAGCCGAGGTCTGACTCACACTGACGCAGCAGCACGTCCACGCAGGCCAACAACTGCTCCAAGTACAAAACCTGGGAAAGAGGGAGAAGTATTATAGGACTGTCTTGTCTGGCTTATAAAATATGTAAGTACTCTAAAAAGGATATATTTGCCGATTGATGATATTGATGATAAAAGAAACTCATAATAGGCTGACCATGGTGAATTTCCAATCATTCATTCATTCATTCATTCATTTCCCTAACCGATTATACAAAACTCGGGTCCCTAAATTAGGCATGAGGCGGGGTTCACCCTGGACAGGTCGCCAGAGTACCACAGAGCTGACACACAGACGACCATTCACACATAGAAGAGCCACCAGCTGGATTAGAACCTACGACTGTGAGGCATGTGAATTTCCAATATTGGAAAAATTGTGAATATCGTGAGTGACTTAAAAAGGTTGTCTTGTTCGATAATGTACAGTCTTTTATTGTTTTTCTGATTTATTTTGCCTGTATTTTTCCAGTAATTTCAAAATCCTAAGCTTAACACTATGTCTCAATGTTTGACATGCTTACAAAAAAAATAATTATGCGGAAATATAAAGGATTCCAAACTAAATAATAACAGAGAAATGAAGTACCAAGATAATTTGTTTCCTGATAAAATGGGAAAGTGATTTCAGTATGTTTTAGTGCTATTCTGATGATCACTGTGATAATATTGTCGTTTATTTATAACATTTTGACATAAAATTTTCATATAGTCACGTTAATCAATGAACCCCACTCGTTTCAGTCCTCACACTCTCCTTTTTCTGCCCCACTCCCCACACACACCATTACAAGAAACCACACAAACCCCGTCTCCTATTTTACACAAAAATAACTGTGTGAGCGACAAGATACAATAACTCAGAGTGAGAACTTTCCATCTCCACACATGAGTGTGTGTGAGATCGCCGTCACTTGTCAGCCAGTGTTGTGGTGAGCTCATGTTTAGACAAAGACCTGCGGCTCAGGCTAATTTCTATGCCATCACTGGGATCATGGCCTCTTTTCCTGTTTTCTCGCAGCCTGTCATTAGGGCTGGATGGGACGGGGTGGGTGGAGGGTAAGGTAAGTGTGTGTCAGTGAGGGAGAGTGTGTGTGTGTGTTTTTGTATGTGCAGGGTTGAGAGCTGGTAAAGCGCCCTCCAGGTGTTTACTTTGGTCCGGTGATGAGGAGTTGGCTGGTGAAGGGGGACTCAAGTGTGTGTGAGCAAGAAATACTCAATGCAACCTGCACATATGCTCCCTCGCTCAAAACACACACCCACTCACTGACAAATTCCAGCGCTCTGTCACTAGGGGGCGCACTGTCTTTTCATAACTTTGAGTAGCTGTTGCAGCTTGGCATTAATGTGGAAAGAAAACAAGTGTTGAGCCAAGTAAAGATGCTCAGAGCGTAAAATAAAAAAGCCAGGACTTGTGTGGAGGAAAGAGACCTCAGGGACTTCCAGTCTGTGAGACACATGTGCAAATATTTTTATTTTGCAATCGAGTGTTGAGCACACACTGGAAAAAGCTTGTTATACGCATCTTTTGTCCAGGGTGTTAGTTAAGTGTGTAAACACATTTTCCTGCACCAGTCTGAGGCGAAACCAAACTTCCACGCAGCCCCGAAGAACCACAACTCGCCCTCGTTTCTTCCGCTGCGTTCTGATACCCACTCTTTCGCTGTGCACACTTGTTTGAATGTGTTCACACAGTCATTGATGGGGGAAATCCCTGCCCGTGGCCAAGCCATTCGCTGGCACATAAACACAGCGTGAGCTCCAGGGAGGCAGTAGTGGAAATAACGTGACAAACAGTGGCAGACACACACATTAGTGTACACCTACACGGACACGCATATTATACACGCAGAAAACAACCATTAGGGCTGGCCGAGAGAGAGAGAGAGGGAGAGCGGAAAAAGTGGTGCGTTGTAATGACTAGGTGGACACCTGGAGCCGCGCGAGATACACCTGGTTTCCTGGGCCTGGGCACGCTCCTGGGGCCTCGTTACGCAGTGTGTGTGCATCTGTCCACCACTGGATACATCAATTACACACACAGCTCCACTTTAAGGAGCCATACCGGGCGATGGATTCCTATCCAGTGGGGAGCCCACCCCCCCATAGCTACAGATGTTGCTATAGCAACCGGAAAACAAACACTGGCGGTGCCGGGGATGCCGACCCCTTCCAGTCAGGTAGAGTTTGCTACGCTGCCTTTCTTCTCCTCTCTCCGTCTGTCGTTCAGGGGAGCAGTGAGCAGTATGCAGCTGTCAGTCATGACAAAGGGCAGGCATGCAGGAGACACGCTGATGTATGGCGCTATGTGTGTGCATTAAGCAGAACTCTGGTCGTTGTGACACACATGCAGAAGTTTCTCCGTGCTCAGACAAGATGAAAAGACGCAGAGGCTTCTTTCCTCCCCGCTCTCCTGCTGATCTGTTCCTCCAGGCTACTGTAGGTCAGCCACTTTTTTACAGTTTCACCAAGGCAGCGTATTCACTGTTAACAAGCCTGGTCGTAAATATGCCTGCTAATTCACTGTCAGGACCCCTCCAGTCTGTCTTCCTCTCTCTTGGTGCCATCTTTAGCAATTTACTGCAGCCCTGCAGATATTGTGATGCCCCCGTCACCATGGCGAACCACAACACAGCGACAATCAGCTGCGTAAGGTGTGTGTGTGATGTTAATCCTCTGTGGAATACCCCTTTCAAAAGAAAACTGTATGCGATTCTTAAGCAAACACCACCAAATAGGAACTGCAGAGGGTACCTCAGAACACGATGGCTTCTCTAACCACCGGCTCGCCTTTCATTTTCCCTCAAACCCTTGACATCATCTTCAATTTACGACCAATATTTTTATTTTTCACCGAGCAGCTGTCATTTGTTTTTGCAAGCCGTCTTTTTCCCCTACTGAAATAAAGAAAAGAAAACAGCGACTTGAAAGAGACGGCGAGGTTAAGTCGAGCAGTAGTATCATATATCAGTTTCCAAATCTTCATCTTGTTCCCCAAACTCCCCACGGAGCCCTGCAGTTCCCCCTGCCCCTGTTCACTTTGAAGATTATTTACATTTCATTTCTTAACAGGCCTCATTTTGTCCAAGTCAAACTTCCCTTTTTCTTGCTCTCTTCCCTTGGTTGAAGTGGCACATAACTCTGTCAAGCCAAACCCACATAAGTTAGAAGTTCTTAAGATGTCTTAATTTAAAAAATACACGCAAATCCTTTTCTGTGTGTCTGCAGGTAATTAAACCGTTATCAAATACACGTAAATCAGTCCCACATGAAGGATCTACGGGTTAACCTACACTTTTGGCTGAGCAACTGTGCGGTAAGGGAGTGCAAAATATTCTAGGTCAGCATTTCAGCACGGGGAGAAACAGGGAGAGAGGGATGCAGGTGCTTCTGTCTCCAGTGGTGTTATTTACAGCTACACTGTGTTCTGGCCCTGCTCCCCGCTATGAACTCTGCCTGTTGTCGAAGAATGCTGCAGGTGCTTTGTCTGGGTGAGCTCCATTGCTCTGTCTTCAAAAACAGAGACAGAAAGAATGACAGAGGGAGATAGATGGAGAAACAGACAGAGAGGAAGCAGAGGTCTGCCTCCATCTGTGTGACAACGTGTGACCGTCCCGTCCTGTTAGTTCTCTCTCGGGTTGACCCCGGCGGAAAGCAATGAGGGAGGACAGAAGAGGGTCAACTTCCCTGCCATTTATCACAGGCCTTGACCAGGCAGGCTTTGAAATTTCATGGATTCTTTTAATGCCGTGGATGAACCACAGTCCGGTACGGAGACCTTAAACATGGCTATAAAAAAAAAACAAAGGCTATGCGCTGCCCCGACTGCTCAGAGGGGTCAGAGCAGCCATGCAGGGGTCACGTGAAATTAGTGGATTTTTGTTATTATTATCCCAGGGAGGAAATTCTTGCGGGCCTCAGTGGGAGGGGGGTGGGGTCATGGGTATAGGTGAGTCAGTAGTGCAGCAGGATCAGAAAATAGCTCTCTGCCAGACAACTGTTATTTTGATTCTGAAAGGGAAACATATTTGGTGCAGGAGAAAAGGAAGCGGGGAAGAGTCTGCTCCGGACTCGATGGGATTTTTCCACTGGCAGACTGTTGCAGAGACTGTTTGCAGAGAAAATCAAAAGGCATTTTTAATCACCGCTGCTAAAAGATACATGCAACAGTGTGGGAGCACATTGCACAGATGCGTGCGAGCCGAGTCGTTTTGATCACAGACTTGTAATGTTAGATTAGAAAAACACCAAGAGGCCGGACTGTCACTTTAGCAGGGTTGGCATTTTAGAGAATTACTCAACAGTGAACCCACTGAACTCACCGTGTATAGTAGTGCTATTGAAAACTCTTGAAGGCTCTTCAACTAAAGCCCTTTCAAGGGACGTGACATCTTATCACAAAATATATTTTCATAAGGGACAAATTAGGCAAGAAATCTACAGCATGTCTTCTGCACTGTCATTGCCAAAAATAAGAGCGTCAGGGTACGCAAGGAGAGTAGAAAATGACCTTTTGTGACACTGCCAAGATCACCTAACAAGACTGGGAAAGAAAAACAGCTGGTGCTCACAGATCAGAGGGGGAAACGACATGGCCACGCATAAGGCCAGAGACAACCTGGCAAATCTGTCATCAAAACAACTTTTAATGTTTCAGTGTTTTTAACAGAAACTCTTTCCCCTCACATGGTGAACTTCTGATCTTTAAAGCAAGAAGGAGGATGTGGTTGGACTGCATGCGAATGGTTTAAATGGGGTAACTGGCAAAAAGCAGTCTTTGTCAGGTAAATAACTTAAAAACAGGTCAACCACAAACAAACTCGAGTTTCTTTCTGCTGACCTGTTGATAATCCTGGCAGACGTCGGGCTGGGTCAGTGTGTTGGCGATCTGTTTGAGATGTGGTTTCAGGAGGGGTTCAGAGCAGCCTGCCAGCACCGCAGCCAGCACCATGAGGGGGGTCCAGGGGTGAGAGGAGGAGGAGGGGGTCTTCACGTCATCCAGCAGCACTTTGAGGAAGACGGCTGGAGGGACAAAGGTCCCCAAAAGTTTAGCAGCTGCCAGGCACTAGGAGTGGGCACAGAGAGACCGAGAGAGAGGGGAAGAGAGACACAGAGGCATGAGGGAGGGTAACGCACGAGAACCACAGGAAGTCCTTTTTTAATCTGCTACACATCAAAGATTTTCAGGATCCTGCCATGTAAACAGGTGCATCCCAAGTCCTTGAGCCTGCTCGGCACAGTCTGAAGCTAAACAGATGTGTCCTGAAATGATTCAGTCTGAGAATAACTGATCACAAGACTATTTTATTGGGTCGGCGCAGAAGTCGAGCAGTACTAAATGCCCCAACTGATCCAAAAAAAAAGGAAATATAATACGATGTATCACATTCTGCTGATCAGATGACTGGCTCTCTGGGAACATAGACTGTATAGGAGTAAGTGGATGTAGCCACCATGACATCATCTATTAGTTTGTTGACCACCGTTGAACAGCTGAAGCCTTTGTTTTAGTACAACTGAATGCCAAACAAGTCGATTTTAGGCCCCACAAATGTCACAATTCATTTGATGAACTGTAAACACACTGTAAAAGGGCCAAAGTAACACAAATTTAAGTGTTAAAAAGTACTATTTAACTGTACACAGTGCCATGGATGCCTCTCTCCTAATTGACAGTTCAGTGTGGTAGCAACTTTATCATCAGTTTTGCTCTAAATGGGGCCATCATGTACAAAATGAACATCATTCCGTATTAAAGAAGAATTGAGACTAATGATTGAGAATATAAACTCATTAAGACATGTTTCCTAAGGTAATCATTCAAGTGAGAAGTCGGGACAATTTCTCATTGACTTCTATGCTGTCCGACTTTTGGCAACCAGTGGCATCGCCATTAGAAAGAATGCTGGTTTAAGGCAGTGTATTTCTGGGACTCACATTGCTGACCACGTCCCTCTCCGAGTCGATGCAGCCCCGGTACAGGGTGTCCAGGAGAGGCTGCAGATGCAGGGTGCTGTGGTCCTCGGCGTGCAGCAGCAGCACGGAGAGCAGCTGAGAGGTCCTGACCCGTGTGGGTGCCAGCCAGTCAGTGATGTCGTTGGTGATGGCCGGCACCAGCCTGCCCAGGTTTCTCACCACGAGCTCTCTGCAGCCCAGCCCGGGACGCTCCACTGGAGGAGAAAAGAAAGAACACTCACCTTTTCATACTCCTCTAATGTTGATATCAGAACTTATTTTCTCTCAGCCTGCAAACAATTGCTTTATTTAGGCTTTTTCTTGTAAGTTTTCCAAAAGGGCTTTTAACAAAAGATGAGCAAGTTGTTCGTGCTCATAAAAGGTATTTGAATTACATAGATAAAGCCAGCTACACACCTACCTGACAGCTTTCTGGCATCAACTTTTACGAGTGTTCAGATGTTGACTACAATATATATTACAAAATTCCACCAGTTCAAATAAACAGCAATTGCACAACATGAGTATCACTGATTCACATTTTTCCTAATGTCTTCTGACCGGCTTCAAACTTGTCACATTTTTTACCTAAAATCTTTTATGAGTTCGATTTCCCAGAAACCCTCGCTACCCCCTCGCCTCTTCCTCGCCTTTTCTCTGCCCCACCTCATTCTCCTTCTCCTATAGGCACTAATGAGAGAGGAAGAGAGGACTAAAGGAAGACGGAGATAAATCAGAGGAACACACCAGGACAAGACAAAACAAGCCCCTTTCTGGTCGTCTCTCACTGTCTGACAGTGACCTCTTCACCCCGGGAGGCCGGGCAGATTTATGATGCCAAGACAGAGAAAGACAAAGAGGGAGAAAGAGCCTCTTCTGTTCCTTTCCTATTTATCCACATGGACACATGTGGTCATGATGCAACAAGATGCAAAGTGGAGGAACTGTGCCTGTGACATACACACACACCAACACTGGGCCAGGCTCTGTGGGCATGATATGGTGACCATGTTCAGGTTCAGTACTTCCCAGCCCCAAGGCAGACACGTATCTACCCATGCCAGCGCCTGCCCTGAAAACTTAGATGTCAAACACTACATATTTTTTTTCTGTTCAGGACAGGTGTAATAAAAAGATGATTTAATGCAGGAAAATGTGAAGGGATGCATTTAGAGTCTAAATTTACCTTTGTGTAAGACCGGTGATTTAGGGATTTTATTTTGCATGATTAGAGGCCAATAACGGCTAATGCACCTTCAGGAGACTTTGCCCTATTGTAACATAGGCCACCATTCCTAAACCTAAAACCTAACCTGGCCTAAATTAATCCTTCAATAAGATAAGCCAACAAGATCATTTTACAGGATGTGGGAAAGTCTAAGCTGATAGCCTGAGCTTAAGCTGGATCCCAAGGATTTTACTGCCAAGTTTATTTTCCCAGGAAAACTTCTGTCTAGACAGTCTAGTCTTTCCATCACAGAGGTTCATCATACAGTTACTGTTACGCTGTTTTGTTGAAAAATAGCAGCCATGGCTGCTAACAGTAACTTTGGAGGGCAGGAGTAATAGTATCTCTACCCAGTCCTGCACTCTCTAAGAACTTCAGAACCACAGCTGCAGGTGTTCCTTAACAGAAACAGCCCTGACTTTTACAGGATTTGTGTATGTTGCTCATATTACATTTTAAAGACCACTCTGCTTGCACTTTGCATTATATAATACTAAACAATGACTCAAAGGGTTGTTCTCTCTAAATGCACAGTATGTCATTCCTGCCACTAGGGGATTTTATCAATCAAAACAATAACAAAATACAGACTTTGATCCAACTTTGCAGATGAAAAACTATCAGACATGACTCAGGCAGAAATAATGTTCATGGGGGAGTTAATGTATTTACGTGTTATTCACATTACATAACTTTATCTTAACAGCTAACATAACTTTCTAGATTACCTTGAGACAAGTTGATCACCCATAGAGATACTCATGATAACATAACTTTGACTATTATTCTGTGGCATCATATGATTTACAGTTATTCTCTAATCTATCATCTGGTGTTTCTCTTGTTTGCCTGGAAGTAAGTACAACTAGAGGAGTTAGAGGTCACATGCCCTCTGACAGGTGACCAGAAGAAACAGACTGTTTCCTTGAATAAAATTAAATATTTTAAGTGCACAACCCAACAAAATATATAACATAGACCCAGTTGCTTTTAGACATCTTAATACTGAATGTTACATATTATACATTTATAGCTGTGCATCCTACAACCTGCTACTTATTAGCAAATTAAATGGGACACTGAACATGACAAATGAAAGCAACCCAACCAATATGTTCTTAAAACTTTTCTTTCTTGCAAATGACACAGCTGACTGACCTCCTGGTGGGTAGAAGGGAGGTGGGGTGAGGAGAAAGTCCAGCTTGTCCTTAATATCGTCCTCATTCTCCTTCTCCCACTGGGCGCCTACCTGCTTCCATAAATCAGCTGCTAGGAGTCTGCAGGAGGAGAGTGGAAGCACAGCTCATCAGCATTGTCACTGTGGTCATTATTGTGCACTGTATTTTACATGCATGTTGTAGATATTTATATGGTTTCCTTTTTAACATCAAAATCCTCCATGAGATATGTGCAAAATATTAGTACATGAACCAGAAAAACATATATGACAGATTGTGCCACATTATATTATGAAACAACTAGAAAAGAGTGCAGACCTCCACCGAGGCAATAGCGTCAGTTACGCAATACCAAATTGCAAACTTGACAGCATGTATTTTGGGAGTACACTGGCATTGAAATATTTCATCCACTAGATGGCGGCAGTTAGTGAAGGCAATATGGTCACTGACGCAATAATAAAAATTTGCAATATAAATTCCAGATGGTGTTCCGGATCACCACCAAAATCTAATCATCTGTTCCTTGTCCCAATACACACATTGTCTGAAGATTCAATCCAAATCAGTGCAGTACTTTTTGAGTTATTTTGTACACAAACAAACAAACAGACAGACAGACACGCGGGCGAAAACATAATCTCCTTGGCAAAGGTAATAAAGTATGACCTCTTTTACCTTATTTCTGGGATCTCATCATTGATGCTGCTCAGCAGGAGTGGGATGAGTTTGTGGAAATAAGAGTATCTGTCTCTCATGTGAAGTAGCCAATCACCAACGATCACAGTCACAGTTTTTCTCACCTGGAACAAAAAGACAAGAGCAAGACAGAAAAAGCAGAATTGAGCAAGAATAACATCATAAGCAGTGGGTACACAGCGGTGGCTTCTAACATGCTTTGAACTGAACCTGTGGTGAGTCGTCAAACAGTCTCTGAGCCAGGTGAGAGAGCACGTCGTCAACGTTTTTCCCGGTGCCGTGCTGAATGACAGCTCCCGTGGCTTCGATGACAGACACTCGTACCCGTGAGTGCTGATGAGCAATTGTCTGCATGAGAGGCTTGACGAGACTCTCAGCCTGCATGTGAAAGTGCTCTAAAGAGAGACATTAAATGCATTTCGGTCCATTTAGTCCTGTTATTGTAGAGCTGTGTGACACATTGATATAATATTAACATTGAAATATGAGACTGAATATATGTTGGGATTTTTTAATGATATTGCGACTTTTCACTAATCACTGACATTTTTTGATGAAAGAGTTTATCATCTGACTCCATTTGAATGAAATAAGGAATTCATCCAATGTGACACACATTTGTGAATTAATCTGACTGTAAATGATGGCCAAATTAAAAAAAAACTGGGGTCAATGTACATAAATAATAGATGTATGACATCATATCATATAATCAAATGGACTCAGCAAATGAATAGATTTCTATAGTTTATGAAGAATATGCATATAATTTAATTAAGAGGAAATCATGATAGAACTTGCCATTTCAAGGGCACACATAACACTGTCCTGACTCCTGCCCGCTCCTCTCTGCTCTGTGTAAACTTGAAAAGCTTCCCAGTGTTTTCTGAATATGCCAAACACTTTATTTTGGCGACATTTCAAACGAGACACATGTGAATTGACAGAAATATCACAATATTAAGCTTCGTTTTGGTTACTTTTCTAATATAACTTTCATAACATATGATCCATTCAAGGACTGTCAGAATGATCAAACTCAGACGATAATGACATTTTCTTCACAGTTTCTTTCTACAATAAACGGTGTGTTTTTGTCGATCTTTTAAAGACAAGACACCTTTTGAGCTACAGCTGCAGCGGGGGAGGCAGGACAAGAAAGCGAGCCTCGAAACCATGGCAACAGTCTCTAACAACTACAAAAAGTTGTCACCAACCTGGCATAGACTTTGCAAAGTTTACAGTACATTTGCAGCTTTCTCTTCTCACATCTGGGAAAGGGTCTACGATGGTATTGTGCAGTATGTTGATCATTTCTGTCAGATACGGCGCTAAATGTGTCCCGCACACCTCGACCGTCAGAGTCAACATCTCCACGGCCGACAGCCGGAGCTCCTCCGCCGGCTCCAGGATCTCCTTCTCTCCGAGCCTCTGACACAGACAGGGCATTAAATAAGGCAGAGACTCCTCCGGTTTGGGGACACAACGAATGAACTCTGTTATAATCGTTATCGCGGTTTCTCTGCATCTTTCCATCGGGTCTGACAGACACTTGAGGAGAGGCTTGAGCAGGGCAGAGAAAACCTCCTGCAGGACGCTGCTGGAGAGTCCTTTATCCACCGTCTCCCTCTTGATAAGCTCAAGAGCCCGCTTCCTCGTCGCCTTGTTGTCTTCGTTCAGGCAGTTTAAATGTCGGGCTAGTCCTCTCAAAACTTCAGAGGCAGCGTGTTCGTCTCCAGCCGCCATCGCTGCCATCTTGACTGTCGGTATGACAACCGGCAGCTGCACGACAAACAAACGGCTGCTTTACGACAGCTTCCGGTTCAAACTCTCAAACTTTATTAGCATTTACAAAACTTCCACTTTCATCCAGCTCTCACTTTTTAAAACCACAATGTTACTGTTTATGTTGATAAACTAAAACCATGCGGTGTCACGACTCAGTAAATGCAGAATACATTTATTTGTAGTTTATTTTAGATAAGTTTCGGTTTCAGTTTTTATTTTATTTTAAGTCTGCATATTTTTTGAGTGTATATTTTCTTAAATCTGTATATTTTTTAATACTGTATATTGCTGCAGTTTGTATATTTTCTTAAGTCTGTATATTTAGCTTTTTTCTACAATTTATATATATACAGTGGCAAGAAATAGTATTGGAACCCTTTTAAATTACCTAGTTTTCTGGATACATTTGTCGTAAAAGATTTGCAGCTACCACACAAATAATTATAATATATAATGTCTTTAGTAAACACATCCGTAAACATTCATAGTGCTGATGGAAAACGTAAAAAGATCAATTTTACTTGTTCAGTTTAATGAAACATCTATGTAATAGTTTAGGCTTATGAATTGGACTATAGTCCGTAACTAAACCTGCTGCAGAGTAGCCTACAATATACAAACCAAAATAGAATTGCTATTTTCATAAAGCAGACCAAAAAAGTTTGGATTAACAATTGGGCAGAGTTTGTTAGGAGCTCCCAAAGTTTTACACTGTTTCCATTTGTTTGTAATAATTTGATTGACATTATCCCTTACTTTAACATGTACCCATTTTAGGCAGATGGTGTCCTGGTATGAAGACGTAGGCCTATGTCCTGCATGCCCAGTGTAGTGATATGCTACATATTACAGGTTATCTTTTTATGGTTATTATCATAATTTGTCCCTCCTTCTGTCACATGCCCCAAATATGTTTCCTTTAACTTATTATTGACTTGATTTATTGATTGTCTGTTGTATTCATGGATGTGTCGACTGGGAAAGCTGCAAATAAATTGCCCCCTTGGGGTTAAATAAAGTTTCTGATTCTGTTTTGAAGTCACTGGGTCACACTCTATTGGATTTATTTTAAAACAATCATGTATTTTCCATTAAAAAATGCTGGTATACCGTAAAATAAAAGGAAATGCATGAAAATGAAAAGGTGTGTTGAGTGTAGAGAATTTGAGGGGGGTTGGGTCAGGTCCTGCATCATGTTGTTGTGATGTTGTTTTCAGGGTTTCTCTCTTAATGGCGCACGGATACAGTCTGCCTTATTTAAAGATAAACACATGTTCAACATGACAGAAACACACCCCAAACCCTCCTGATTCTTTTCGGGTAGATGTTTCCTTTAAATATGCTTCACCTGCAGATGGGCTGGCGCGTGCTCGCTGCCTGCTGGCCTCGAGAGAGCGCCGCTGCGGTCGAGAGGATGACAGATTGACGTCATCGGGACTGACGCAGAGCGAGCCGAGGTATCAGAGAGGCAGCGCAGCAGCAGCACCAGCATCCCGGCTAACCAGCGGCACCTCACCAATCCCCCACCAGCAGCGAGGTGTTTTTTCACTGAGCATCCTCCACAAATAACGGTAGGGACACCCGTGAGAGCACCGACTGAACCGTGTTTTAACGGTCACTGAATAGCGGTTAAAGATCCGGCCCTGCGTAGTGTTTACGTCGCAGTAATTTCGCTTCGTTGTGCTTTGGTTGTCATTGTAAGGTTAGCAAAGCTAGCTGGGCTAGCTGTGTATTTGAATGCAACTGAACAGGTGCTCAGCTGCATCACTAGCTCCACAGTGTGCATGACAAAAATGCTATATATGAGCAATATTTTGCTATTTCTGTGATGAAAACCTGCTATATTCCCTGCCCCAAAAGTCATAACTGATTTATATGTATTATGCATTAACAAAAACATCGTTTCCATATGAGGAAGTGATACAGTTAGCTTCACCTGCTCAGCTTCCTGGCTTGCTATAAGGACATGCTGCTATGTTATTTGACATAACTGTAGTCTGACATAATCATAACTGTTGTCAGTTGTCATAAACTGTTGTATAACATCTGCTGATGTGTTAACTTTCTCTAATAACATTAAGATCCATTAAATCAGCAGTCTCCACGTTCAAGTTCAGTCATCCTTATCCACAAAGACTCATACTCAGGGCATACATTGTAATGTATTACTAATGCAACTACTGTGCATGAGATTTCTATACTATAAAGTGTTAAATAAGCTACTGTTTGTGCCATTTTGCACTCTTTCTGTCACATGCCAACAATCAAAGACACAGGCATGCACATTTGAGAGACACAGTTGTACTACTGCAGTAATATGTCAACCACATATGAGTGGGCAACAAGGCTAAAATCTCTCCTGGAGTATGTCATTTCAAAATTTAACTGGATAAACATATCATAATATTGAGTAAATAACCAGGTGCATCTTAAATCTTTGTTTTTCAGTTTTGCTGATTGCCTTTTATCTATTGTATTACTTTTGTACAGTAAATATTACAGAATCTCTCTTCAAACCTGTTTACGCAATAAATAAGGTGAAAGATAAATTTGACTGGTAGCATTATTATTTTTTGCTTATGATTAACATTTTTTGTTGGAAAATACCTCCCAAATTCTTCTCAATGACTCAAAAATAATAACACTGGATATCATATTGACTTACAAAATGATCCATCCTCTTTAACTAAGAAACCTAACATGCATACACACCTTGATCATACACGCTGTCTACCTGACTTATGGGTATTGCGAGCAGACAACAGTTCATGTCATGAAGCGTAGGCAACAGAGTGTGAAATGCCCACTCACCTCCTTCCCACGATCCATTGCCCCTCCATTCTCGCTCCCACTTTCCTCTGATCACACTGCATATTGCCCCTCCTTTGCCCGTGTTCTGCACTCCGCTTGCCCTCCCCTCCTCTCATGACCCACCCTGTTTTCTCCCACTGCCACAGAGATAAAAGATAAGATGGCCACCTCCTCCTCCACTCTGGAAGAAGACGAGAGTTTGAAGGGCTGTGAAATCTTTGTGCAGAAGCACAACATCCAGCAGATCCTCAAAGAGTGCATTGTGAACCTCTGCATCGCGAAGCCTGAGCGTCCTATGAAGTTCCTGCGGGAGCATTTTGAAAAGCTGGAGAAGGTTGGTGATAACACAGTTTTGTGTTCGTATGATTTAGGTTTCTTAGCCTCTTTTATGTCTTAAATTAGTTAATTATAATACACTTTTAACCAAAACATAATATATGACATAAATGCAGATTGGGCAGCAATGATTTTTATGTCTGATCATCTGATTTCAACACATTCTCACTCTGAATAATACAGCCAATCTAAATTAAATAATCTATAAGTGATATGAGATTTAATGTTGCGAATAATTGTGTGTGCAGGTGTTTCATGTGTACCGTGCACTGTAAACAAACACTATTTATTTGTTAAATTCTCTTTTTAACTGATATTTAAAACACCATCACACACACACTCACACACACACTCACACTGTTATAGAGGAGCTTTCATTTTTCATCCTATAATAGGAGAATCCATTAGGGAATGTGAGAGGAGCATCCATAAAAGGCCAGTGTCCTGTTTGCAGGCTCAGGGAACAGACTGTTTGTATCTGCCCGTCTGTCTGTCTGTCTGTCTGTGAGCACAGAGACAAAAGAGGTGACACATTCATTTAAAGATAATAGCTACAGAGAGGAGAAGAGGCTTTTGTGAGACGAGGGAAGGAAGATCATGACTAGAAATTGGGTTAAAACAGGGGCAACCCCTGTCGCACATTCCCTGCTGTCTCACAAACAATGTGGCCGCTGTTTTGCGTCTTTGTCTTTTACGCAACTGTGTTTGATCTGATGCTTTTCACATGGAAGTTGCTGAATTTATTGTTTTTTTAAGCTAAATAACCCAAAATCTAGGAGGTGCATACTCAAGGTTAATATGTCATTATTTTCAGCTTTTTATTTAGTGTCATGGGATAGACAGGTTGATTTGGCATTGTGCCCGAGATGAGAAACCCAGAGTTTGGCCTTAATGTTCTCTCTCATCGTTCGGCTTTGATCAAGCAGAGACACAGATGGTACTTTGCTCATGGCTGGATCATATGATTTCTTTGTTTAAACAATGAGCTCTACTCTTTCACTCCTGCTACGAATAGGTCATAAAGGTGTATGAGATGGAGCCGTGGCCTGTTGATGTTGGCCTGAGGAGAGTTAGGGAAGAGTTTAACAAGAGCAGTGATTGTGAAGCGTCATCAGATAAAGCCGTGCTGGAGTTCACCACCATGATGCCTGGAGGAGGTTCTCCATCTTTGCTGCGGTGATGTGTGTGTTAGCATGTGAGACTCATCTGATTTGATGCTTATACAACTAACGCTTTGCTTATTTAGCGAATTACATGTATTTATTTATCACCCTGGTATTTATGTATCCAGACACAACATATAAAGCCTTGTTTTTTCTCCAAAGTTTAAGGTCAAGGTCAGGCTCTGAATGTGTCCGTCTGCTGTCACAGTCTGGAGCGGTGCCCCTCACAGAGCTCTGTGGCCGAGGAGACGGCATTGATAGTGGAGCTTCTGCTGCTGTTAGTGAAGACTGTAATGCTGCATAGTCAGAGAGGCAGCATGAATACTAATGGCTGTGATAAAGCTCAGCAGAAGCATACAGTAGCAGGCTGTAAGTGAAGCAACGACATACTGCACGCAACATGCATCAAAACGTCTCTTTCCTGTATGTTTAAAATATGCAGAATAGGTTGCATAAAAATAGTCTTAAATCTCTTCTTCGAGAAGGGAGTATGAGAGAGAGGAAGATAACAGATATTCATTACATTTAAATAGCAAGCTATGATGATAGGCTATCGTACTAGCAGTATTTATCTGACTCCCGACATTAGTGCAAAACACAACTTCTATTCCAAAAAAGTTGGGGCACTGTGTGAAATAAAAAGAGAATGAGTGTATATATCTACAGAAAACAAAAGTTCCCCAGTTTGAGCATTACATATCTTGTCCTTGTATTCAACTGAATGTAGGTTGCATATGATTTGCACATGATTGCCTTTCTGTTTTTATTATGTTCTTTTACAGTGTCCCAACTTTTTTGGAAATCCGGGTCGTTGAGCTCTACACAATATTACTCTTTACATGACAGGAAAAGACATGACTTATGCAGAGGAAATGAGGTTTGGCCCCAAGAATAAGTGCCCCAGTATCAAGAGCACGCATATGGAGGACACATCCGACACTAGAAAGGATTTTACTGCAGAAACATTACCTCACATTATATTCATCAAGCTGAAATTTGTATCCAAAGCAATTGACAAAAAGTGGACAGAAGCTTAAAAGTGCAAGAATTAACGAAGCACATCACCTGTATTAACGCTATATTTAGATATACATTTTGTAGAATCACTGAGGGCAAGCACTCATTTCAATGATGTCAAGAGCCCAGAAAAAAACAGGGAAAGACCAAACAACAACAGACGGAAAAAATCTTACAATAACAAGGACAATATGACACTATGATAATATGTAATCACTGATGCTCGGGTGCCTGTGTTCAGGTCAAAGGTCAGGATCAAACCCCTGCTGTATTATTTAAGGAGCAGGGCTTGTTGTTGAATGGTGGTCAGTGAAATCACCTGGTGTATACAAGTGGTTAGAATAAGAAAAGCTGCAGGCGTTCAGCCCTCTCAGGTCCACAGTTGCCCAACACTCTTCCAGTCAAGCTTTCCAAATCTGTGCTTGTGTTAGGAGGTCAGTCATTTGTGGAATTTAAACATGCCTGTTTTGTGGTGTCCCAGTTATTTAAGAGGCTTATTGTGCTCCTTTTTCCCCCAGCGCAGGGGAACTTTCAGGACATTATTTGGTTCATGTCCATTTAATCTGGATTTCATTTTCTATCCTGTTTTGTTTGTAAGCTTTAGTTTTATTGCTCAAAAAAGTATCTTAATGTCTTAAATTATTTTCATTTCTAAGGACAAACAAACTGGCAGGAGAGGTTCTAAATGCAAAATAGCTACAGAATTTTTAAAAATCAAGTTGTCAGGTCCTGAAGCTCTTGTTGTACAACACAACACAAAGAGCTATGAGAAACTACACGTTGTTGATCACATTTTCTGCTGCACTTCACCCTCTGTGTTTGTCTGGTTTCTCTTCTCTCTCAGCTGCTTTCGTCAGCACTCATCGCCCACTAGAGGCGGTAACCTAGGCAACAGTAGAGGATAGATAGACTGTTGTGAATGAGCCCCTTTATTCACAAACTTTATTCCATCTTTTCTCTCATGTGTCCACCGGGGTATTCTTTCTCCCCGTTTGCCAGACCTAACCTAACCTCATTTCATATCTGCACAGGATCCATTTCATACGGCTTTCACGATCTTATCTGCAAAATCTCTTTTCTCTGTCTCGGATTCTCCACAGTCTGCTCTCACTGTTTTGTTCTTTGATGATATGTTTTCCCCCCGTCTTCCTTCATGTACACACTTCCTTTTCTTTTTGTCTTTCTCTGTTTCTATTTGGTGCCTCTCTTCTACTACTACAGACGTACATAGTTCTGTTTATCAGTCTAGATAGTTTAAGTCAGTGCGGGAAGAAATATTCAGATCCTTTACTTAAGTAAAAGTACTAATACCACACTGCAGAAATACTCCACTACAAGTAAAGGTCCTGCATTCAAAATTTACTTCAGTAAAAGTACAAAAGTATCAGCATCAAAATGTACTTAAAGTATCAAAAGAAAAAGTTCTTGTTATGCAGAATGGCCACACGCAGATTGTTTTATATATTCCAAATATATTATTGTATTATTATTATTATTATTAATGCATTTATTTAAACAGCATTTTACTGTTAATTTAACTTATTAATATACTGTATAAAAATGTGTAATGACTTTAAATCAATCATGTTTTCCATGTTAAATCTGGACCTGACAAAGTAACTAAAGCTGTCGGCTAAAAGTTGTTGAGAAACTGGCTTGTAATCGGATCTCGGGTAATGGAACTATAAAGGCACTTCACAGCGACAAAAAAATAATTTTTGAGCACCACATATGAGGCACCATCCAGTTTCATTATTCTTGCAAACAACATACATAACACCAAAAATATTTAATGTTGATTTTTGGCAGGAACTATCCCTTGAATAACTTTAATTTTCTTAAATACTGCAGGAAAACATTAAACTGAGTGGAAGTTGATGTTGATTTTCCCTTCAGCGTTAGCTCAGACTGGTAACATCTCGATACTTTATGGTTAATTTATCAGGCAGAATGCACTGCATACTGACTCAGCACACAGTATGCAGTGCGTTAGTATACATAGCCTAAATCACCAGTCTGACTGGTTTGTTTATTAACTTTTGTTTCCATATAATGATATGTCTCTGGTACTCAGCTGACATTCTGAATGGGAAAATAACAGGCGTCTTCGCTCCCTTTCGTGCTGCCTGTTTATGCACGATAATGATGCCTTTGATCTCTACAACAGCAGCTTCAGACGCCTCTATCAGCTCAGCTCAGCGTGTGATTTTCTTCATTTTTTGCCAACCAAAAAAAATCCACTCTCTGAACACGTTTCCTATTTGCTGTTGTGTTTGTCACTTTAACTGCTCTTCAGTTTACAGTAGAACATCTGTAAATAGGCAGTAAGTTTGTTTCCCATTACAGTAATACAAAAGCTTGTTGTCTCTCGTGGACAGCAGAGATAATGCAACTGATAAACACAGAATTAATTTGTAATACAGAGAGCTTATTGTTGCAGTCCCGCAGCCGTGATCATGTGCACAATAAGAAATGGTGACTTCTTCCTATCAGTGTGCATCTTTATGGATCTGTCCAACAGAAAGCAGCAGCTCACAGTGCCAGGACTGAATGTGCGAGTGTGGAAATGTCACTCGGTATATCAAGTGGGCAGCTGCCACCGCAGATGTTTTATTGAATTACGCACATTGAATCTTCACAAGACCTAACAGTGTTTTCCGGCATCACAGGACTGCCGTCGCTGGCTTTATCTGGACTCATTTATGAGAATCTACTTGAAATTTTGTTACTATTGCAGCATTTTCTTTGCACAGAAGATCCTTCACTTTCCAATCACTTGTTTCTCTTTCTAGTGAGAGTGAGACTTAAGATGTATCTCTATCCTACTTCACCAACACTTTGATCATGTTCAGAAACTCTATCTGTACATGTGTTTAGGGTTGGGTACTGAACTCTGTACTTTTAAGGGAACCATGTCACCATTTCTGAATACCGATTCACGATAAGTCAATCAGTACCTAATTTTGGTACTTGAGACTCCGTCTGGTTGAGGCAGTTATTACTTTTTTACAGCCCATTCGCCAAGTAATTGGAAAAAAAATATGCTGAAAATTCTCTAGCATGCTTGTTGTCATTTCTGGTCACACTTACGTCTCTGTCCTGTCCTCCGGTCCTGAATTCCTAGATGCTTATTGGATGCCTACATCTAAACTGCTAGTGAGCATCAACATGTAGGCGGGTATTGGACGTCCATTTCTAAACTGCTATTGGACGTCTACGTATAGTGGCCGTATAGGTTTAGACTACTGTTGGACATTGTGGGTTCTTGTGGGACTGTTTTATGTAATTAAAAACATTTTCGAAACACAAAATAACAATGATGGTAATTCATAATTGATGCACCTATTTTTACAACTGAAATTAGATTTTCAAGTACAGAAATAACACAGGTACTGGTATTCCAGGTACCAGTGTCTGTATTGGTTTAAATGCGAATGGTTCCCAAACCTATGTGAGCGATGCTTAAATATGAGTCTTTACATCATATTTGGCTGACTACATACCTTTGCACTGCTGTTCTCAAATTCTAACTTGTTGAAGCTTTGTTGTCATCTTCTGAGATGCTGTTCTTAGAGGTTCAGCATCTCACAGTGAATCCATTTCTATCTTGATTTTTAAGTCCCGAGCCAAGCAGCAGTTTGTGCTGTGTGTGTGTACAGTCTATCTGTTTGTGTGCTGCTAGGTGTTATGGTTAGCACAGTGCCTCCTGTGTTCTTTATGCTCTCAGGGCTGTCATAAGATTTTCTTGTGCTTCCCTCCTGTTTTTTGGGTTGTTTTTTTTTTACATTCCTCCCTCTCATCCCTCATCTTTTCATTCCCCCTCTTTCCTTCCCAGCCATATCCACTTACACTGTCTTTTATAGTTTCCACATTTGACCATTCTGCTTTCTTTTTTTCTCCTACCTTTTCTCTTTATTGTGTGTGAGGCTTTAAATTGATAAGCGATAGATAGGGCTGCACAATTTGGAACTGGAACTGATTTCAATTGTGATATGATTCTCAATATTGGAGGATTGATCATTTTTCATCATTCCATCATTCCATACTCTCATTTTCATTTAGAAATCATCAAAATGATCATGGTGTACTTTTTTGTGAGGTTCTGTAGCAAACAAAGATTTCTAAAGTCTGTAGAGTACAATTTGTAAGGCAGTAATTACTTATATTTGTAATTATTAATATTTCAAAAGCCCTATAACAGTACTGTTTTCTCTATTTTTTTTGTTTCAAACTATGACCTTGCAGCTTCAGCAAATAGACTACATTTCACTGCATCACCACCGTATGTACACCAGTGTTGTGCTGATCATAAACTGATGCCTAGCTTCCCTTAACATCATAAACCATGTCAAGGAAACAAATATAAACTGTGTTGCAGCAGCCCTGCTTGTGATTGATCCCATCACTTTGCATTATGAGAGTCTCTCACTCTCAGTCAGTCAGTCAGTCAGTCAGTCAGTCAGTCAGTCAGTCAGTCAGTCAGCCACTGTCTCGCCGTCCCCTGTAAGATGAGAAGCGTCTCTGTGCTGCCAACCATTCAGCTGTCACCAGGGCCTATCATAACAATCCAGCAGCTCCTTCAAAGGCCTCTGATTGACAATTTGTCAGGAGGGTTTGGTTGTTTGTTGAGTTCTCTAAAAGGAGAATCAGGTATATCTTTGGATTATCTTCCGATTTTCCTTTTGTTTCTTTCATTTCCTCTATGACTGTTTAGATCAGTCTGCATACATACGTGCAGCCCAAATCTACAAAATTCAGTTCAGCGTCTCAAACAGTATGTCCCACACACAGGATTTGTCCCAGAATAGTGTAATTAGTGTTCACTCGTCACCACCATGCTGGCAGCGAGGTATTCTGTCTAATCAGCCCAGGGTGCACGCAGTGACCCGGGCCTAAACCTCCTTCCCAGCCCACCCTGGGGCCCCTACAGGTAAGTCGGACCCCCGGCCCCTGTTTCCCCGGTGGTCCTTCTTTGTCCTCTTTCATCTGCCCGTTGCATCCCTCCTCCTTCCCCAACTAATCTGTGGGTGATGTGACAGAAAGGGAAAAGGTGTCAGGTGTACAGCACTGGGACAGAGGCAGCAAAAGAGATACGTACAGACACTATAAGCTGAGGATGTTGTCCTGATGTTTTCTGTGTGCTACTAAATAGAGTCCCAAGTTTCATGAAACTTGGCGGAAGGCCAGTTGATAACATCCCTTTGAAATAAAAAATGGAGGCCGAGGTTCCAGACTAATACGCTTTTGTGAAGTCGGTTTTCAATATTTTTTATGAAAAGTCCGAAAGTCATAGAGAAAAATGTCCATTACAGTTCCTCAAACCCAAGGTCGACATATTCAAATGTTATCTTTGTCCAACCAACTGTCCAAAATCCAAAGGTATTATGTTTAACGTTTCAGACAAAGAACATATTCACATCTGAGAAGCTGGAACCAGCAAAAGAATTTACATAAATGATAAACTGAAGAGCAAAATTGTTGAAGATTCATTTTCTATCAACTGAATAATTGACTCTCCGACAGAGATTCAGCTCTAAAGCATTCTCTTTTCAGTTCTGATTTATAGGCAGCACGGCGCAGTGCTGATGGAAGTGAAACTTTGATTTACTGAAAGTATTCAAAGGAACTGAACAACAGCGAGCCCTCGATACCGAAAGAACTCCTACTAACATCCTGCAAGTGTGAGAAAACTGCACTTGTGATGTAAGGAAGGAGCAGGCTATGAGTATTGCTAGTGAAGCAACAGTTTACTCAGAATTAGTTGGGGGATGTTAAAGCTGGTCCCCACAAGTTTGTTTTAGAATTAAAACTTGGCTGGATGCAGATGACGTTTTGTAATGGGTTTCTGCGGTTAGATTTAAGGGTTATGATTAGAAAATTAATGTTGGAGATAGAGCAAGGGGAGTGTGTGCGTGTGTTTTTCAACCCATAGAGAGTGAACATCGTTTCATCGCCAGGGGGTCAGCGCGGCACACACACGCAGTGCTAATACAGCAGCGAACTTTCTGCCCATTGTGGTGCTGTAATGGTGTGGAACAGAGTGATGAGTAGACTGTTAGCTCCGCTGGTGGATCAGCTCTCCATGCTTCATTACCTGTGTGTGTATGTGTGTGCGCGTGTATGTGCGGCACCTTGTTGTTTTTGGTTCACTCGCATGCTTTCAGCTCTGGCAGCAGAGAGTGAAATTGTCTCGGATTAGGGCTGCGTAAGGTAACTGCTCATGGATGCTTCCTTTTCTCTCACAAAAATCACAAGTTAACTTCCTGGAAGAAAAGATATTTTGATGTATTTGTGCTCACTGAGGCTCTCTGATGGGTTCAACGCTTTTGCGCTGGGTTGTTGGGTTGATTAATATTTGTTAGTCATAGCTTTTAGGGTGAGAGTTAGTCATAACTTTTGTTCATATCTGCTCGCTGCAAATTGGTTCAGGGAATGAACAAAACAGGAGAGGCCCATTTTAATGTGACTCATCATCCGCAAATGAGTTGAAATTGGAATTGATAATGGTTTAATAACAGTGACTTTTAAATTGAGAGAGTGTGGATGGGATTGCATGTGTGTCATCTTTTGTGTGTGGCTCCATTCTGTGCTATAATCTCTGACCCGCAGTCACTGTGGCTCTAATGGAAAGCCCACTTTTTCACAGAGCTTCTGTGTCCTGCTTACGCCTGTGTCCTCTGTCTCTTCTCCTCTCCTGTCCTCTCTCGTTCTGGCACCCAGCCGCCAGTGATGACGCAGGGAGGGCAGAGAGAAGGAGGGAGAGAGAGAGAGAGTCAGACATCAGCTTATATCACTGATAATAGAGAAGAAAATCTGCTGGTAATCAAACAGAGCAGATGAAAGGGTATGAAAAAGGATGAGTGCTGCGGCTGAAAGATCTGTCTAAATTATAAATTACGTTAGATTGAGATGGGATAGCAAAAAGGTAAAACATTTCCATAAACCAGCCGCAGATGTGTTTTGTTTAGCTACTGTGCATAGCTCTGGAAATGATAAATGGCACTGCCTCAAACTGCCTCGCCTGTGTGTTGTTGCAGAAGCGCTAAAGCAAGAGAAAGTTTGTCTCTCGCTGCTAAAGACAAAGTGCAGCTCGTCTCAGCTCGCCTTGGACTACCAGAGCCTCTTCTGTACGAGAGACTACCAACATAGGACTTTGGCAATCAATACTTGTACAGATTTTGGAGGAGGAAAATGTATGGATTACCAATGTGGCAGCCCATTTCTGAGCTGGCATCCAAATGTATTGCATATCTTAGCCAAATCGGGAACAAATCAACAAAAGAAAATGCAAATTAATGCTTGTTTCCGGGAGAAGAAGTTGCAACAAGATGACGAACGAAAAAAAATGAAGCAGAAACTGGATTTTTTTTCATCCTACTCGCCCAACCTCGCCCTCTCTCTGTTTATCAGACCACAAACGAGACAAGAATTAGCCTATTAGCACATCTCAAGCTAATGCAGCTGCAGAGCTCCGTGTGTGAAACACTGACACGCTTCATGTATGTCATCAATTATTTACTATATCTGTTTCCATTGCCTTTGTCTAATTTTCCTCTTGTTGATACACTAACTTTCCACTTTGGCGTTAAAATGTCTTTGTGATATTTCTGGGTATTTTAATTTGCAAATTCAAAATGGCATAAAAAACAACAGGTGGGTGGAAACGCACCAGTTTCAACTAATTCTAGAAATGAAAACTCATAAAAATGATAAATAAATCAATAAAAACACATTAGTGTGATTTCAGTGTCAGTCGATTTTTGACAATTTAAACTATAAAAATAAAATAAATAGCTAGGAGTATTTCTAAACCATCCCGAGGATCAATTCCAATGCATTATATATTCTGAAAAAAAAAAAAGTTTTCATACCAGCACATATAAGCCGACATCCGTAGGAATTGACATGTAACCAATATCTATCTACTCTGGAGATGCGTTTACATCAATATGAGACATCAAACATCCCACTCTCTGTGTCCCTGTGTTTGAGCTCTGGGACCAGAACAGTATGACGACTTGTTTAAGCCAGACACAAAGTCCTCACTTGAGGCCTGACCCTTTGACCAAAGAGGACAGCGAGCGGTTGGGGCTAGAGATCAGTAAGGAGTGTGGAAGACACTGCGTGGTACAGAGCAGTGTCTGGCATATATGGGACGATGATGTATCCCAAAGGGAATGTTTGGAGCCATTCGCTGGTGGAAAACAAGGCAGGCCATTTGGTCCGAGCAGACGTCCGCGTCGAGGGCAGTGACGTTTTGCTTCCAGTGAAATGAATCACTGTAAAAGTGCGAGTGCGAGCGAGACACAATCTGTCAACAGGCGTCACAAGTTGTGTGAATGTACATGTTGGTGCGTGAGCCGGCGTCTCTTCCTGCTCAGACTCACCGGCAACTATTCAGGATGCTCACAGTACCCAGTTGTCATAGTGACGGGGGGGAAGCGAGAGGCTCATTGCGCCACCTGATTGTGAGTGTGTGCTCGAGAGAGAGAGAGAGAGAGAGAGAGAGAGAGAGAGAGGGAGAGGGGGGAGAGAGAGGGAGAGAAAGGGCTGGAAAGCAGAGACAGAGTTGCGCAGGAGCGATGGAGAGACAGGCTTTTTGCTGTGATCAGTGTTTTCATCAGTAGTCTTGTTCTTCAGCTGCTGTGTCGTGGGGATTGCAGACATTTTACCACTCGCGCTCTCTCTCACACACACACACACACACTTGGATTCTCTGATTACTCACACACACACACACTCAAATCTGAGTGCGCACACGCATACACACAGCGGTGGCTGTGCTACTCTGGGAAGATGCTGCTGCCGCTGCGGTGTGACATGTGTGTCAGGTGTGTATGAGATGGGGATCCGGGTGTGTTGATTCCCATGCACACTTTGACACACTCACACTTTGACTTGATGCCTGGTGCCTCTGACAGGCTGAGGGACGTACAGCACGCCTGGCCAGGGGCCCTCCATGCCATGGTAAATACCTCTGCTAACAAACTTAGCCTGTAGTTAGCCTCCTGGAGCTAATCTGTTTACTCTCACAGAGGCAGGAGCAAGTAAATACACTGTGTTTGTTGTTGTTGCAAGGTAAAGATGCTTGTCTCAAGCTAGTTTGAGTGAGTGTGTGTGTGTTATTTTCTGCACTTGAAAGAAAGGGATGTGTTGCCTTTGTTGTGGCTTTGCCTCCACTGTCTTAAGAGTGCAGTGTGTGCGTCTGATTGCAGACCTTTCCACCTTGATTAAGCTGGAGTGTGTGAGCTCTCCTCTCCCCCTGCAGTCTGCCCGTGCATGTGTTTGCGAGACTGTGTGTGCGTGTTTTGATGCTGCTCTCTGGCTCTACCTCCCCTCTTCTTTCTCCTCCTGCTGGCTGTGTTCCCTCAGGCAGTGACTCTGCGTAAGCAAAAAGTGTGTGTGTGTGTGTGTGATCTGCATTATCACACTGTTTTACACCAGCATCACAGTAACCTTAGGATGTAATTAGGGGAGACACAAAGTCAAACAGAGAGCGGAGGGAAAGGGAGGGACAAAAACATCACATGAAATAATCCAAAGAATGATTTAAAGTGCAAGTGTCTAACCGGCTGCCGTTTTATATCATTATAAAACTGCTACATTTCTGTTTCCCTCCCTGTTACATTATGCTGCTGGAATGATCGAAACCATAGTTAAGCAGGGAATTGCTGAGTCGTGAGGTCTGGATTTGACACTTTTGTTTGGCTCAGTTTTCAGGTAATATGACATTCTCCTCACTGTCACCTCCTCTCTCCGGAGCGCGCTCTGGCTCTCTGTGTTCCTGACGTCTTTGCGATCTCTCTGTCACAGGTTGTCTCTCTCTCTTCCTCCCTGTCAGTATACGAGCAGAGTGAAGCAGCAGCAATTTCTGCTCCCCGCTCAAGGCACTCAGTAATCACTCTGCTCCCAGCTGCTCCAAGTCTCTCTTTTCTCCCTTTTCCCCCCTCTTCACTTCTGCAAAAGTTGCCTCACTATGCTTCATAGAAAATGGTGCTACTTGAATTATACAATGCACTGTTGAATTCAGAGGTGGTATAAGCTCAATGGTGGCAAACAGCCAGTGTCTTCTTTGCATCTTTTGTCTGCATTATCACGGTGGTGTGAATAGGCAATTTCCTTAATTGATTACTGAGTGGGTTAATGATCAATAATGGATTAGATGTACAAAATGCTTTGCTGAGTATTTTGTCACTGCTTTGCCTTGCAGTGAGACAGCTCTGTTGAAGTTTACACAGGGGACCTGACGCCATTCTGTGCACTTGTTAAAGCCACCAGACTCCATTAAGAAAAACAATACTTTTACTTTGCACAACACACACAAGTTGCTGGTCTACTGCTGCCAATATTGGTCAATTTGTTGTGTGTTATTGTGTGAACTAAGCCTTTAAACCACGATAGTCACATCATAACACAAACAAACGACCAGCAACTGTTTGTATTCCACATTTTGTGAGCTGAAGAAGCTTTAGCTGCTGCCCTGTCAACAGCAGTGCAAAGCTTAGCTCCCATGCTGTTACTCTCTCCGCCATCTACTGTATCCAATACGCTGACTATGGATAAGAACCTTATACAACCCCTCTCGACTCATCGTTCATCAATTAATCATGAGCATTACTAGTGCAAACAGAATGCAGTGTATCTGAAAATCTATAACTGTCACGTCACAAAACCAAGACAGAAGTTGCCTTGAGAGTGTGCTCACATGATGGAGCAGGAGAGGCCACCAGCCGCCTGCCTTCCTCCACCTTTACATCATTTATCTCTGGTTGTGTTTATGCCTGTCGGTGCTGTGGTGTTCCTGTGCTGCAGTGTGAGAGTGCCACCTCTTGCTACTTGCCTGCCTGGAGTCCCTTTGAGACACCTTTGTTTATTTCTGACTACACAGCAGCAATGCAGTGAACCAGCTAACAGATGGAATTGTTACCCTACCAAAACACGTGGCGGTGAATAATACCATCGCCAACTCAGTCCCCACTGTGCTATTAGACCCGCTAATGCACTCAAATAAAGAAATAAACAGTGCCAGCAGGTGCACGCAGACACACACCAGTCTTTGTTAGTTCAACACAGACACTGTGCAGTGGATGCCGGCTGGCTTTGCACAAACTGTGATCCCATTGCTCTTGTCTTACAGCACTCTCACACATTAACAAGCCTACGGTGGTTTTATTGTGTACTTATGCTAATGTGTTAATCAAGTGTGCGATCAATAATTTATCACCTGCACAGTGTTCAGCGGTTGAAACAACAGCCAGCCGGAGGCACCCCGTCTCCCCCTTTGATGTCTTTATTCCTTGTTGTTCATTATCTGAGAGGAGGAGAGTACCGTCTTCTCTCTGCACGTTCAGGCCTGCAGATATCAATATTTGATGCCTTTCACTTCATAGCATAGCAGCTAGATGTCCAGACAGCGTGCACTCAGGACTAGAACACGTCGACTGTACTTTCTCTGAGCTCTACACAACCCTGTTATGCTATCTGACCTGGTTAAGAGTCCACATGATGCTTGATGTCAGCGAGGGTGTTAGGAGAGGTTTGTCAGCCCGTCTTCATGTGACCATTTGTGAGGATAACAGATGCTTTCAGATGATCTTTATCATCATCAATTTTCTCTCCCTCTCTCTATGTTTCGTCCCTCTAACAATCTCGTCTCTCTTCTTGTTGTTTTCTTACAGGAAGAATGCAAGCAGATCATGGCACGTCAGAAATCTAACAGCCAGTCGGACTCACACGATGATGAGGTTTCTCCCCCACCGCCCAACCCCGTCGTCAAGGCCCGGCGCCGCAGGGGAGGGGTCAGCGCCGAGGTCTACACCGAAGAGGACGCTGTCAGCTACGTACGCAAGGTCAGGCTCGGAAGATGGATGAATACGCAAACATCTATTCACAGACACATTCTGCCACACGCAGCTAGAACTCACCTTATTTATACAAACTCATCAACAGGTTTGCACACAGAGACGTGCAGTAAAAGCACACATGTTCAATAACGCTGATTAAAAACTTATTTCGTGCACAGTTAAAACGTGATAACAACAATCTAAACTCAATGAATATGTGCATAAATTATGGAAATTAGGCTTATCCAAGGCTGGCTTTAGAGGCTAACTCGATCGACATTTTTAAATGGAAACGCACATTCAGCCTCAGCAAAATCGGTGACGTAGGCTACCACGCTCAGCTGAATCAGGTTCAGGATGGTTATGAATGAATAATGTGAACGCTTACACTAACTGAGTCAAGGTTAGAAATCACCGCATAGAAATGAAGCAAAGTGCTGCGACGTCAGTTCAGATCCAAAAGTCACATTAAGCACAAATTAAAACTAACCAATCCAGGCAGCGACAGACCAGCAACTCCTGTGGCTCAGTTTTCTGGAAAGGACTGTCTGATGGCAAGCTAAGGCAGTGAAAATACTTTAATATAGCACATATTTAGACTGATAATGATGGAAGTGGCTAAAATACATTTGGTTCCTCAGAGTAACCAGACATCTTGCAAAAAACGGAAGTTGCTGGTCTTCCACTGCCTCGATTGGTTAGTTTGTGTTATTGTTTGACTTGCAGACGTACTGATGTGGCATCTCTAGCTTCTCCAAACTGGTAGCATGCCAACTGCTGTCAGTACTCTGTAATGGGTAGTTCACACAGGCTATATATGTAGCAACGTCACCACCCAGAAACTTATAACAGGTAATTACAAGGGAAAGTGTTATCTGAGGATTGGATTTGAATACACAAGAATAAAACTACTAGGAAGCTAGAGAATTATATAAAAACCTCAAAAATAAATAAACTAATAAAAATAATGGACCCTCCTTTTTAAATACAGTGTAGTATAATTAGCTAATATGAAGAATACATTGAGGTTGATTGTTGTTGTTCGTTCTGTTGACACCCACCTAAAAGCACAAATGTAAACACATTCATCACAACATCGTGACAGTGGGACGGAGATGAGCTGTGTAAATGTATGACAGCAATTAATGATCACACTTGGACACCTCAGTGAATTTAGCAGCAAATTACACCGTTTGTGAGTCAGCTGCACAGAAGCGTCTGTGTTATTAGATTGACTATGATAAACTCCCACATAGGTTTTCGCAGATAACTGACATCATGAAATTGGAGGATATGCTGAACAGAGTATTCATACAAGATTTATTTATTGATTTGCTCTAACTGAGCTAAACCATAAAGTAATCTGAGTACAGGTATATGGGTACAAGAAACAAGGATTTTTCTAATTCCATACGCTGATTAAAGAAACTGGATTTGTCTCATGCATACAGTTAAAACAATTAGTTTTTCCTGCAGGAAGCTGTGCATAAAAATACACTACTTGACACATAAATATTAGTATAAATTAGTTAGTTTTTAAGAAAGTATCACACACAATATGGTTGAGAGATAAAGGGGAAGACGTTTTCTGGCGGCTGTTAGAGTTATCTGTCATCTTGCAATCTGTCATATGGTCATTCCACAGTTTAATGGCGCTACTGGAAAGGGCGCTCTTTTGCCAGAAACTATAACTCACCTTTGCACACACACATGCTCCACACACACCCCTGTCATGGTGTCATTGACATGCTTGTTCATTTGTAATTAAGTTGACACGCCTTTAATTGCTGGGTAATGACAAAACTGCATGAACCCCCATCACCACGCTGTAATCGCATGGCCACTGGAGCATGCAGTGTGTGTGTCAGGTGTGTGTGTGTGTCAGGTGTGTGCACACACACATGCATTTGTGTTTATGGCTCTGAGGTCTCTACCAGACACTGCCGTTATGTGTCATGGCAACAAGCCTGCTCCCATCTCCAGCCTGATTTTCTTCACTGTCCCTCACTATCTCACAGACTGACACACACACACACACACGGATTGATTCACACCGCCATGTCAGCAGCACTTGAAAAAGAAGTTTGTTCATGTGCTCACTCAACACAACAGACCATCGGAGAAAAGTGAATTAAAATAAATTACAAGATGAAAGCACATTATTGCTTCAGCATGAGAGCATTTCGACTGGGCTTACACACACACACACACACACACATACACACACACTAATATATATATACACATACACTCAATGTGCCAACATCTTCCTACATCATCAGTTCCATTAATGACTCCACCGTGAAAGTCAGCAGCTGTTAAACAGAACACAATCAATTAGCTAACCCTGCTCATCTGATTAAAAAGAGCTTTGCTGTGAAGCGCCATGACTCTTAACAAATTGTGAGGCCTGTCGGCCCGGAGATCACATTAACCGAATGAATTGCAGGGCTGGCATCAGATTGATGGGAACTAGTGTGGACACCCTCTAGAGGAGGTGGGAACAAAATGGGAATCGAGTCAGATATTTTCCCCATGCATTTTCAGCATCAAAGGCAATGATGACGTAGCCTTTACTATTCACTTGGCATTTGGCATTTTGGCCGTTGCCATATTGTTTTTTTTTGCAACCAGTGCATTCGCAGAATGGATCAGGAGCCAGAATGACGATACTGATTCAAATCAGCAAACCATTCGAACACTGAAGACATTTTTAAGCAGCCAAAATGTCACAATGACATTTGCAGAACTGAAAACACACTTAAATGCTCAAACTTCTAAGATAAAAACACAACTCTTAATGGAACAATAATTTACAAAATGACATCATGCTGTATTGAAGAAGACTTGACACTAGAGATTGACCATAAGCTCATTAGGAAAATGTTTACTAAGGTAATAAATCAAGTCATTTTCCTATTGACTTAGATACAAACTGACTCTTTGCAGTAGTCGCCCCCTGCTGGCCATTAGAAAGAATACCCTGTATTCTTTCTTAACATTAGCTTCACTTATCAGGCCCAGATGTTTTTGTTTGGTTACTAAAAGTAACAGTTCAATCTCGTTGTCGTTACTTTTTGCCATTGCTGTTGTTTCTCTCTCATAGTTTTTTTTGTTTTAATCCGGAGAAAAACAGTCTGCTTCCTGTTTCCATCAGCATTCCTTGTGTACGTGAATGTGATATGCGATATGTCAATATGCACAGATGTTATTTGTGGTACCGTGCTAAAACGCTTGTCATTTTATAATGAAAATGTATTAGTTTGGATGTAGCCTTAACGATCCCCTGGGTGACAGTTCTGGAGCTGGATCTCGTGGAGGATGATACAGGCTGACCCAAGATTTGTATCTGGGAATTACTTCTATCACTGAGCCCCTCTGGGTTTCTTCGCTCCTTTAACTCCAAGCCAGACCAGCCTCTCTCTCTCTCTCTCTGTCCGCTGAGTCGCCAGGCTCGAGAACGGCAGATAGATGAAAATTCGGTACTTTTGACTTCATATGTGATGTGGCTGTGTGTGTATTTGTGTGCATGTTGTGCACAGTGCTGCGTGGTCGTCTTCATGTGGAGACATCTGTTGCTTTAACGTAATTACAGCCTACCCCCTCCTCTCCCTCACCACCAGAGACAAAACACATGCACACATGCACACACTCCTCTCCCTCTTTAAAATATTTTGCAGTGAGAACGGTTGACTTTAGCCTTCTCACTCTTTCTCTTACTTCTGTCTTCCTCACCCTATGGTAAAAGCCGCTTAACTTCTCTTCTAGGATGTATCTTTATAAATACAGACTTCTTCGGCTTTGTTGTGGCTACAGACTTTTGCCATTCCCTTTCCACACACACACACACACCACAGAGTCTGGGACATGAAAATGCATGTTTTATGAATGAGTTCAGGCCTCTTGTGAATTTTTAAGGGCTGTGTGACATTTTGAGTGTAATCCCTGAACAGATGGGCTTTCCCAAAAATACACAGACACACGTGCGGGATATTCCTTTCAGAGTTTGCCAATATGCTGCTCTTTAATTACTCTTTTTTGTCTGCGTTTGAAGTCGGGCCTATTATGTGTTTGCGCTGGTTTGTTTCATGTGTCCACCTGCATAGTGTTGTTGCAGCCTACTTTACTGTAATGGATATTACTTTGCCTTGTTCACACAGGTGATTCCAAAGGACTACAAAACCATGACCGCCCTGGCGAAGGCCATCTCCAAGAATGTGCTGTTTGCTCACCTGGACGATAACGAGAGAAGGTACGAAACATTTGTGACCCCACTGACTTCTTTAATGGCTTTGCATCCAGTGTGATGCCAGCAATCCAAATATGTGTATGTGGACTATGAGTGCATGCTGGTAAGCTGATAAAATCATAAAGAGGCCGTTGTTCCTGTTGAGTGTGTTGCCTTCACGGCCACTGTGTGCCAGTGTTGCCTGCTCTGGGAGCGTCTCGAGTCTGCGGAGACATGGAGCGGTGACAGTTGTAGCAGGAGAGGAGGGGTATGCAGCGAAGGGTGGGTAAGGGGTGTTGTGTGTTGTTGGTTGTTATGGTAACCTGCCTGTATGTCAGTATCATGTTGTGTAGTCAGATATGGGCGGTGGTGCTCAGAAATCAACGATTCTCCATAGTTGTCTCAGAGTTAGAGGGATGCCAATTTCCCTCTATCCCTCCCTTTTTCTTACCATCTGCTCCTATTCATTGTTCTTTCACATTCCTCCTCTCTGCAACCATCCTCTCTCCATCCTTCCATCTGTCCCAGATCTCCAGTGATGTCTGCGTCTGGCTCTGACAGGGGAGGGAGTGCTGTGGGAAAGGCTCTCAGGTGGCTGGCGGTCCCGCCCGCCAGCCGGAATAGTGTTTCATTGGCGGGGAGAATCCATTATGCCCCATGGAGAGGAAAACACCGGAGCTTTCCTGTTGGCTAAAGCCTCCACGGACCAAACCCAAAACACACTCTTTCCAGTCTTTCGTCAGCTGACAATTTACCGTGCTTCCTTGGCACCGGCACGCAGGCCTCTGATTGCACGTCAGTGCTTCTGAAGCAGCCCCGAGCAGAGTGCAACATGTGATGGATCCGGACAGTCTAGAAAACCATGTACTTGGGTGGCTGATGTGGCAGATTAGAGTTACACCACAAAGATATGTGGCAGCAGACCGTAAACCATCAGGTTTTAATGTACTCAAGGCCTCCTGGCATGCCAAGCGATGCAATGGCGTCGTCGTCGGCCCATGAAACCATGCATGATGTAGAATTTATTCGACTGGCTGTCATGTTTGCTGTCTCGCTACACACAGCGAGCATCAGACATTAGTGCTGTGCACACAGGAATTCGTTGTTGTGTCATTTGTGGGTGAACATGCAGCTAGCAGCGCTGCAGGCTCTTAGCTCGTGAAAAGCTTGTCTGATTTGCTAGATTGTTCTGTGACATGGCAGTTAGTTGGCTCTGCCTTTGTCCAACTCTCCATCCATCTCTCTCTGTCGCTCCAACAGCCTCCCTCTCTCCCTTCTGTTCTTCCTCACTCTTCACTTCGGGCTGATGATGCTAGACGGCTGGCTGGTGGCTTGGTCACATTGCGGTTATGTTGCGGTTGTCGCGCCTGGAGCCCCTAACGACAGAAATGTACTGATGTACGGCCAATACGGTCCTCTAGCATTATTGAAAAACTGCACACAGCAAACAGCTGCAGGCCTCTGCACAGCACACTGCATGCTCTCACCGCTAAAGTTTGGCCCTAAACTGTACCTGAGAAGCTGCACCTGTGACTTCAGCTCGTCCTGAACGTTGTACAATATCAGTAATCGGCCTTCTGTCGTGACATTGACGGAGTCACAGTATGAAGTACGTTGGCTTCCTTAGATGTGCCAGAAATGTCAGCGACTGACGCACATCAACAGATGGAGTCTGACTGTTTCTCACTCCTCCCTCGTTCTGCAAACAGCTGGCCATTCGGGTTATCAGATGTTGTGTTGAACATGTGGCCTCACAGGGTGAGAGGGTAGTGACAGTTGACCATTGCTCCTGGTATGTGCCTGTGCACACATCACTGGATGACGGATGATTACATGCAAAAACTTCTGACGTCTTTCTCTTGACTGCTGGTTGGCAAAACCTTCTTGTAATATTGAAAAATTCATAAAATGGCTTAAAAAAATACAGAGGACCAATGGCTGCCTGTGTGTCAAGGAAACATCTTGTGTGATTAGTCACTCAGCAGTTATGTAAGCTGAACACCACACGATTTGTTCCCCCATTAGCACTATATTATGCTATCATCCCCTTCAGTAATGAGCAAGATCCAAAACAATGAAGCCCTCTTTGTTCCTCTGCTCTCTCCAGTGCTCTCTTTTTCCTCTCATCGCTTTTTTTCCCTTCTTTGTAGCTCTCTCTTTTTCCGTGTTGTCTTGTCCTCTCACCCTGGCTTAAGTTACTTCTCTGCCTTTCTAGGAATCCTGGAAGACTGTACTGGTTCTGTAAGCAGAACACTTTTTTTAACTGGGATTATTAACATGCACCAGTTGACAAGAATAACTTTTTTTCCTTTTCATTTTCAAATCGCTTTTGCTCCTGCAGCATTTGTATATTGTACTGTGGTTTTGCACATCTGTGTGCAGTTTAATTTTACAGCACAATCCAATCTCATTCTCTAATGGATACCAATCATAATCATACGTTTTCTGCTTGGATGATGATTTATATCTGTCAGTCTAGGACCACCACGGAGTCAGATGTACAATTTGAAATGTTCAAAATGTTTATAACTTTGTTGCTGGTATTCATATGAGTGCAAGTGTTTACTTGTCCATATGCACACATCTAAAAGTCTATACTGTGTATGAATATGCAGTATAAATGTCTTTCCAGAGAGTCGTTCAGCAGTGAAGCTGCTCTATCAGTCTTCTGTTGGGGCTGAGATGACTGAGTGTATAATTACAGGAATGAGCCAGACTGGAGAAAAATGATCCGTGAGGGCATCTTAGGACAAGCAGGATATTACTTAAACTGAAACAGAGTCAGCAAGTGGTCTGCGCTTTGATCATATCCTGTTTTCTAAATGTTTGCTTCCTAGCTTCCATCGTCAGCAATATAACAATGTCAGGGTTTACGTGTGTGTCTGGAAAAGGCAATTCTTTTCTCTATAAACTAAACCCTCAGATTACCTCCTTCTGCTTACGTCCCACCTGAGCTCAGGTGGAGGTGAGAGACGGAGGGGGAAAGAGAGAAATTAAAAAAGGGAGCAAGAGAGCTGAGCACTGCCTCCCCTGGCTCTCATCATCCCTCTGAACAGTCAGCTTTCTCTGAGGTGATCTAGTAAATCCTTCCTTTAAAGTACACAAACAGGAGT
The DNA here is from genome assembly GCA_903364295.1 of Serranus cabrilla. Taxonomy (NCBI): domain Eukaryota; kingdom Metazoa; phylum Chordata; class Actinopteri; order Perciformes; family Serranidae; genus Serranus; species Serranus cabrilla. Next base: position 67,366 of record CAFUXE010000525.1, read on the forward strand.
TTTACTGGAGATAGAAAGGCAGAGAGGCGTTCTGTACAAATGTTTAGAACCTTTGTACTGCTGCAAGGGTGAAGCAACCACACTCCACACACACACATGTGCACAAACAGGCACACAAATACCACCATCACTACAAAGGATGACAGGGATTACATTATCATGAGAAACACACACACACACACACACACAACGGCATTCCCCAGCGTGCATGTCAGACTGTGTTCCCAGTGAGGCTGCTCCAGCTGGGAGCGTGGAGTCTTTGATTAACACACCATTCCATATGTCAAATTTTATGGCCTCAAAGTTTTTGAGCTCCGTCAGCCGCATGTGTGTGTGTGTGTGTGTGTGTGTGTGTGTGTGTGTGTGTTGTCCGTCTCTCCTCAGCTGCCTGGAAGTGAAGCCTTAACACTTTCTGCCCTCCAGATTTCAACTACACACTGTTTTTGTAATTAAAATGGCATTTTTTCAGGCTGGGGATGTAACCTAACTAAGAATGAAGAACTTTCTGTCTCTTTATGTGTAAAGGACCTTTGCTGCTTGATCTGTCTGAAGTGGCTGCAGTAATATAGCCTCTCTCTTTCTATCAGCATCAGCTCGCTATACCTGGACTACTAACGAAGACATGCTCCGCCCTTCTCGGCTCTGAGCATTGCAGTGTTTCCCTTGTTGGATTAAGATTGACATTGGATTAGTCATTACTGTGTGCATACAATATTTCTGTCCTTCAATCTGCTTGCAAACCGTTCATCCAATTGTCTTTACACTTGGCCTATGTATTAGCAGTGCATTATGTACGTATAATTAAGGGTTACATCAGCAAATGTAATACTGGGTTCAGCTCGCTCTCTGATGCTGGTACAGTACATCAAAGAACAGATGAAGAAGGAGAGAGTGGTTTCCAGTTTCCATCAACAAATTTCAGTACGCATTTGGAAAGATTCGCATGAGAAAAGCTTGATGGAAACACCAAAAGAAGTTTCATGTTTTTACACTCTTCTTCTCACTTGAGGTGTTTTTTGTCTTTTTCGAAGAAAAGTTAATGCGCTAAACAGGAGATGGAAACACTGTTTGAGAAGTTCTGATGTAGCGAACATTTATCTGATAAAGACGAGCTGACATGAAAGAACAACTATAAGTTGCCCAATTGTATCTAACTCCTGAAAACATATCTACTCTCATGAGCGGCAAAAGTTGTCAGATTACCAACCTCTTTTTTATTTTTATTTTTTCTCTCTTGCTCAATCTTTTCTTCTACTGTTTGCTGAAAGATTAGCCTACAGCAATACTTATGTAACCAGTTGATGAAACCATCCCCAATTCACATTGTCTTTAATGCAACATTTCAAGTTTAGCTGCAATTTCTTTTTTCAACTTCAATAGAAACACGGCTTCTGTAACTTTCTGAATTAACGTTAATGTTCCTGGAAATAGCCTGGTCCCAAATAGCGTGCTCTTACCTAATGACATGTTTGCTCTAGTGTTGCAAGGGGACGCAACTATGTCATGGCTGCAAATGAAACCATATAAATATAAATTTTATTTCTAGATTTGGCCACAAAAAGGATTGAATGCAGGTATCGTTTGACTGGTGAAGTTCTGGGTCGTATCGAGTAACGATACGAGCGCATTGTGTCGTACTTCACACCAGTAAAGTACAAAGTTGGGACTATTTTGTTTTGTTTTGAACAGGAATGCCATGGTTTGTTAGGAATACAAACTGTGAGGGAATGAGCAGTACCATCAGGGGACAGCGCCTCCATCTGTTTATCTCTTCGACCTTGGCTGGTTTCTAAACGGACGTCTGAATCTCTGCCATGCTGTGGCTCCCAGCGGGCCGCTGGGTGGACCCCTCTATTTGCTTCCCATTAGCTGCCATAATGACCTCATTATGATATGCCCACACAAACAGACACACAAGCGGGCAGGATAAGCCGGGAACAGGTGTTTGATTTCACATTGTGCTGAGCCTGCTCCGCTAACACCCAAATCAGCCAGCGAGCACCTGTCTCAATACTGTAACCGGACCGTAGCTGTTATCATATCGACTGAAACTACTATCTCATCTTACCATCTGGATGTCTGATTATTCTGCTTTGGTTTCAGCTAACTAACAGCACTTAGATGATCGCTTTCAGATTAAAGGTTTTGATAAGAACGGAAAGAATCAGGTCACGCTGTTTTGCACCAATTTGGATATCGGGCTCCAACCAGGTTGTCAAGTTTACAGGCTTGTGTGTGTTTATGTACGTGCACATGTGAACGCACGCAGCCTGTTTGTCCAGGTGCACCTGCAGATGAGATTTGCCAGCGTATCTCTACACCACTTCCCTCTGTTAAATGCCCATTGAGAATCAGTCTTTTAGTATGGTCAACAGTGCTATCGCCTGTTTAAACACACATTCTTTGAGTTCCTACTGTAATAATGTTTCTTATCTCACTTCCTACTGAAGTGATATGAAATAGCAGTAGACTGTGTACTGTGTGAATGTCGGCCTGTTTTTGCCCATATTTCTGTACACCTGGATAAACGACCTTGACGATCTCTAACTTTGTTGCTTTCTGAGTGATGGAGAGAAGGCGGACGGTCTTTGAGGTCACATTTAGAGAGAGATTCATTACAGAGGAAGAGGCCTCTGTGAAATCTGTCAGAGGTGCATTTATTTTTCCCTCGACACAAACAAAACACTCACAAATAGACACATATATATACATGCTCATCAAGTTGTCTTCTCCTGTCCGCGTGCATTAGTCTAATGCCCTCATACCACAGAACGCTCTCCTGGGGACAGCACAGGCCCAAGCAGCCCTGCTGTCAGTGTAACCACATAAATAGTCTGGCAGGCATGAGGAAACCCTGTTTATCCCATTCCTTGAGCCGCCTTGGCAGAGTCTGTAATACTCTAAAATAACAGTCCCATCTGGTAATAGGAGTTGTTAAGTCGTTTCAGGTCAGGATCCAATTGTAAAATAAAACAAATACAGAACTTTGTCTTTGATTTGTTGAGAACCAGAACCTCAAAAACCAGAAAATAGTCCAGAAATGAAGCAATTTTATACCGTTTCATTACAGCTGGGCCGTATATCCATATTGTGTATGTATCGTTTTTTCATTTCTTTTGATATCGTAATATTATAAGTGTTTTCTTTTTCTGGTTTTAAAGGCTGCATTACAGTAAAGTGATGTCATTTTCTGAGCTAACCGGACTGTTTTAGCTGTTCTATTTCTGCCTTTACCCACCTAGNGTGGGGGTCACCAGATGGCTGTAGACAAAAGAACTATAACTATTTAAAATAAAATACCACATTGCAGACATGGGAATGCTTTTTATATTACTGTGTTAGATTCAGGGCTTTACCCATTTCTGCCAAAAGACTATATTTGGTATCATAAGGAAAAATGCCACAGCATTCGATCTTGTTCGTGTAAAGTCTTGAAATTTGGTACAGACATCATGTGGGTAAGGATCTAACAATACAATCAGGATGTTTGAAAATACACATTTTTACACTTGAAATGTGTGCATAGCTGTAGAGATACAGGCATTTTTCTTATCATACTATATTTAGTCTGCGGGCACATGGGACTAGTTTTTTGTTAAATATCACATTAGCTCATATGAGTCATTAGGCTCATGTATCCATGAGGTTTGACACACCAACCTGATTTTTCTCAAGGGTTGCAACTCAAAAAGGTTGAGATGCTCTGCCATATAGGAATGTCAGCATGCCATTAGTATTGACAGATAAATGGTTCAAAATAAAATATCTGCATCAGCCAGAAATGAAAGTTTCTGCTGATATGACGGGTTGATAAGATGGTGCTTAAGTGTGTGTGACGTTGCAGGGGCAACAAATATGTCAGTAGTGTGAAGCTATTACTTTCACACGATCCCTGTGGACATAGATTACATTATTTACTCGTTTTGAAACTTGTGAAATAGTTGAAATTTGTCAGCATCATCCAAACTGCTAAAGTGTAATTTCTTTTTACAATTTTATAAAAAAAATAAGAAATAAACATGGCATGTTTTACATGTAACCTGAGCTAAAGTAGATTTCTTATTTTGCCCAGTGAATGTAAAAAAACATTGTTTTTTATGTCTGCATCTGCCAGTACACCATCATGATACAGTCATTTTAATAAAATGTTAATTTCAGTACAGGAGAGAGATGTTCTTTGCAATTAAATGGAGAAAAATATCATCTATCATCTGAAATCGGCCAAAATGAGTTGGCGTTTTGGATATCAGCATCCAATATTTTGCACCCCTGGTTTCCAAATAGGGCAAAATCAATGCAACAATCAAAAATGTGCAGTTAAATGGTTATGGCAAAGAATACAATGGGGTTGTAAAGAGGTGGTGCTTACCTCATCCTGCCTGCCTGCTTTAATCCTCTAATTAACAAGCAGAGTAATGAGTTGATGAAGTGACCGATTAGTTGACCTCTGACCCTTAAACCCTGACCTATGCACCTTCCCGGCTGGCCCCTGCCGATGGACAGGGAACATCTTTAGTGTACTGGCAGTCTTTGTCTGTGTGTGTGTGTGAGAGAGAGAGAGAGAGCTTGAAGAGGTGCAAAAACAATAATAAATAAATCAGTGAGCGACAGAAAACTTAAATAAACAAACAGCAGCGGAGTGAAAGAGACTAGAAACTGCCCGAGAAGAGATCCGCCTTGTCTCGTGTTGCAGCGGAAGTTTATTTAAAGGCCTGTGTGAAGGGACGAAGCAACAAAGAGGACGCAATTTGAGATAGTGTGCCGCGTCGCCGTATCAGATGAACACAGCTCTCATCATCATATCTGATAGCTGCTCGCTCATTTGAATCAGGCTCCACATCAATAGATGAGGAACCTGAGCGCGGCGCTCCGGTGACTGGGTTCATATTTGAAACACAGACTCGCTGTTTACCAAAAACCCATACTGTTATTTTTTATAAATGATGACTAAATGCACAGTTAAAGTGACACTCTATCTACATCTCAATCAACATCCACATGTACACAGTGACACTCAGTGTGCTGTTACCAGGCAGCGGCCCCTAGGGGGTGTTTTTGCCACACACACATAATACAGATATCTCTTGAGTCACTGCTTCTCTGACACAAATATATACACACAAACAAGCACACGATTATTGTGTGCCTACATGCTTGGACTCTTGTCTTACACGACCCCCTGCAGACTGGCCTTCCTGGCAGTATTTAGTGCAGGGGAAACAGGATGTAGTGGCATTGAATGGATCACTGTCTTCTCTACCAAACTCTTTGCTGTGACTACAGAGGAAGTGTCCTGCAGTCTGCAGTGTGCCTACTTGTGTGTCCTTTGAGGGGACCTGTTTGTTCGTGTGTTCAGGTGGAAGGCTCGTGAAGATGTTTGCATTTTAAGGCGGGCTGTGCAATAACGGCGTGAACAAATGAGCAGGTTTCTGTTGTGTGTTGTTTAGTCTATTTGTTTGTGTTTCCTGTCTTACTGATTCCCTCGTTGACTTTCTGTGTGTTCTCAGCCCCGTTCTTCCTGAAAGCCCGGTGGTCCTCTTTTTCCCCCTTTTCACCACTTTCTCTCTCTCTTCCTGTCTTTTCCCCTCTCTCAGTCATGCAGGCTCATTCACATCTACATCCACACTCTCTCCGTCCAGTCCCTCCCCCACATTCATGTGTAGTCTTCTCTCTCCGTCCCCTGCATGGCTTTGTGCTGCTGCCACAATGCCAGGGGCCAGGCGATGAGGTCACTCTCCACAGGAGAGCTGCAGGCCTGACTGAACCTCGACCATCCCCACCACCATCCAGCGCTCAGAGGACTAACATCCCCCAGCTCACATCTTTCCCTCAGCGAAGACAACGTCACCTTGACGCCCATGCAAACCACACGGCACGCACACAAACATGTCATTTGAAGGAAATTCATAGCATACATGTACAGGCTGCGTGCTTGCAAGCTAGTGCAGATAAACACACTGGTACATGCACATTACCAAGTACACATGTGTGCACACAGACACAGTTACACACAAAACTGCACAGAGCAGATTGCTGGAAACTTTTGTCCTCTCTCATACCCTCTGCTGTGTTTCAACCTGTCCCCTGCTGCCTCTTCCGCCCCCTGTCATCTTCCTCCATCCTTCACTCCATCCATTTCTCCATCCAACTCTTTAGAAAGTCATGAGTCATGTAGTGGTGTTAGTGTCTGGAGTCCTTTAAGAACTTTGTATTTCCTCCAAAATGTACCCCCAGAGTCCGTGCAGGACAGTTTCCAGCTCGCTATGATTCATCCCTGCCTTTTCAGCTGCTTATACCATCAGTGTCAGTGTGTGTGCGTGAGCATGTTTGCGTGTGTTCGCATGCGAACGCACGTGTCTGTGTTTGCACATGTGTAGATGTGTTTTATCCTACATGTAAGTGTGCACAGGTATTGATGTGCAAGTTGTCTGCATGAGTGTTTAAAAATATATATATATGTGTATGCATGTACAGTACACATGTATGTCTGTATAGCAGTAAACAGAGGAAGGGGAGAGAAACTGGCCTGTTTTCGATCTGAGCAGCAGTTGGATCAAATGTCAACAGTGGGAGTAGTGAATCACCTCAATCTCACCTCAAACTCTCCGAACAAAAAGGTCCTCATGGTTTAACTGCAAAGAGAGGGAAAGTCAAGTGTGTGTTTAAAATCACACATTTTTTAAGCTGAGAAGAAGCGTCAACCTCCAGGTCTGAAGAGTGAAGTCAGGAAGGAGCTGCCTTAAACCTGCACTGTTGCTAATGCCCAGCAGGGGGCGCCTCTGCTGGAAACCAAAAGGAGTCCGATTGTTCTGAGTCTATGAGAAAAAAACCTGCTTCTCACTTGATTTATTTAGTTTAGTTTAGTTATTTAGGTTATGATCTCAATCACTAGCTAGTCTTCTTCATACAACATGATGTTCAATTTGTGAATTATTGATCCATTAAACATAACCACATAGACATTAAAGTGGTAAGCTTTAGAGTGGGGCTAACTTGTGATTGACAGGCCGCTACTACTGTGTTTTTTTCTCAAAAATTTTGAAAGATCATTGAAACATTTAAGTCGCCTTAAAATGTCTTGTTCAGCTGTTGTTCTTAAAGACACTTGAAGGAGTGTGATTGAATCCTTTTGAATTATGGATGCAGCTTGCTAACCAAAGCTAATGCTAGCTAACTTAGCATCCTGCTCTCCAGCTTCACCCTCTCGCCCAAATAACTTGTGGTTCCAAAAAAGGAAAAATGGTGACGGCCAAAAGCTGGAGGCTTCAAAACCATTATCCACAACCAATGTGAGACATCACGATAATTACTTGTGTATTTAAAGCTCTGTATCGTTTAGGAGTGAGTCGGGCGTTTGTGATCGTGGACAGTGCCACGTTTCTTTTCATGTGAATGAATATGTAGGGTAAATGTGCGAGTGTGCATGACAGTGACTTCCTAGCCAGTGTTTGCCCCTGCTGTGAGGACGTGGTGTTCCTGCAACCCTTTATTGCTCAGCCAGGCCCAAAGCACAACCCACACACTGACCACCACACATTAGTGTGGCCCAGCGCCCTGCAGAATAGCCAGGCTTGGCCCATGGCCTCCTATTGTATACATCCCGTCTGCTTTGTCTATGCTACTGTGATAGGTTCCAGTGTACAGGCACAGACAACAGTCTTGTTATAGCGTGTTAATTCTCCCATGACCTCCTCGTTGGTTTGTGGGTGTCACTCTGGTTGAGTTTCATTTGGATTAGAGGTGCTCAGCCCATTTCCATGCTTGAGGAGTTTGAATATGTGACTTCTCAGAGAGCTTGTGTTATAGAATTTAGGCCATCATAGAGCAATGTGGCTTTTCAGGTGATTAGACTAATGCTGTTCACTGGTTTACCGCAGAACACACAGTGACTCATCTGTCAAGTGGGCTCTCAGCTTCAGGGCTGCATGACGGAGGGGTTTTGACTCAAATCTCTATTAAAACTTACATTTAGGTTTCTATGGTCATCCATCTATACAACAACATTGTGTTTTAAAAGCCAAGTGCTTAACTGAATATGGAAATCATTGAGGTGTCATCAGGGTCCCCTCAGTGCTGTGATGTAATCAGGGAAGGGCTGCCATATTGGTTAAAACCTACTTGCTTTCCCTGATGTTCTCACCTCGATTTGCACGCCAGTGTAAGAGTATTGTGGTTTTGTATTCACACATGCAACTTTTTGGTAAACGTGAAAGGGCAAAACCACCAGGAATGAACATAGACTGAATCCCTTTGTAAATTTTGCACAAAATGACACAGAATAGGGCAGTCTGTTGCTGTTTGCTCTTTGTCATGACTCAAAACTGACATTCATGAAACAGATTTGTCTCTTTCAGAAAAGAACTTTCTGCAGGTTAACTCCAGACCTAATATATTCTGATCCACTTAAGTTAGGCACGATGCCGCCAACATCGTGACTGTAAAGGGACAATTGAGTGAAATTTAACTTGTTTGGGAAGAGAGATGGAGACACACCTGACAAAGATCTGCACTCCACTCCAGTTTTTTGTAGAACAGATACAGGAGAAAAGGTGATGATTGTAAAAGGGTAAAAAGATTTCACTGCACAATTTCAGCTAATGGACTGAGAAATGGCCTCCATATCTTTGAATGATTTCAGTATCTTTTCTGTCATTTCTGGTTTTGCAAAGTCTTTTTCATGAATTCAGTTTGATCAAATTCAAAGGCACGACTTCTGTTCTTAGTGTTCTGTCTTCTGTGCTGTGATAGCGTGATAACATGCAACCAAAGCCTAACTTATTGCTTCTTAAGCTCTTCCATCAGTAACAAAACAGTCTTACTTGTTTGGAAAAACCTTTCAAAAGTTGCTGCCGTAATACAATCACCTTCAATTCCTGATCTGTGTCGCAATAAGCTTCAGACCTCAGATTTGTTGAAATCTTGATACAAAAAGTAGTTCCAGTGTTGATAACGGGAGCACATCAGAATGGAAAATTATTCTTTTTGTACAAATGGCAAGAATCATGACTGAAACTCAAGACTGTCAGTTCTGAGCAAGAAGATTTGTGCATCTAGCAAGTTGCAATGTGGCGTTCCTACCGTTAAATGATGCTAGCAAGTTGCTAACATTAGCACATTCCATGGTGTTAGCACATTATACACAAGGTGCTAGTTGGTTGCTCAACACTGTCCAGGTCTGCAGGCTGTGTGTCTGATGAAGCTGTCTGTTTACAGCAGCGAAGGCCTTACGTCAGTCAGATGTCAGCTATTGAATGTCAACTATTTCCCTCTGCTCCACGCACCCAATGCTCCTATTACCTCACTGCCCACAGCGCTGCTTGATGGGGTTTATACACACAAGTACAGTGTACACTTTTAGCCTTAAGCATTTCTACGGTGGATACCTCGTCCTTCACTTTTCTCCATCTCATCCTCCCCTCCCTCCTCCTCAGCCCCGGGGTATTTTCAGCTCTCGGTTCCAGCCTGTATTTGCCTTATGTGTTTGAGCGTGCATGCATAATGTGCCGTGTTGTGTAAACACCTCTCAGATTTAAACTCCAACAAAAGACAATTTGTGTCCCGATCTGCTTCTCAAATGCTTATCTTGTTCAATGCTTGTCTTCTGCGAGGTGGGAATGAGGGAGGGGAGGGGGCGGAGGAGAGGAAAAGACATGCCCGCGGGACAGCGGCATTTCTTGTGATGTTTTGCGACGTGTCCGGATTTGTGCGTGTGTAAGAAAGAGAGAGAGAGAGAGAGTGAGGGAGAGGGGCACACCTCTCAGCAAATATACACAATGTACAGTGTCATTTCATCTGTTTATGATATATCTATTGGAATTACTCTTTTTTTCTCTGCACGCCAGGCTATCTGTCTCTCTCTCTCTGTCTGTTTCTTTCCCTCATTCCAGTGACACTTCCCCTGTAGACACATCAGAGAGGTAGAGGCTTAGTCCTGTCAGCGCCTGATTCCTCCTGACCCCTTTTCTCTCTAAGTGGAGGAAGAGCTCGCTTTTTCCTGTCCTGGGGCAACAAACATCGGCGACAGAGGGCATTAGGAAAAGTGTGAAAATGCTAATACTGAAGTGTTTTCTCGACGGATAGCACAAGGAGTGTGTTCTAGTAAAGGTAGCAGCCTAATCTTTATACTGAGGGAATGTGAGAAAGGAAAAGGAAAGAAAGGGAGAGGAAAGAATGGGAGTGATTGCAGGGTTGGACATGTTTGTGATGTTTTGAGGCTGACATCATGGCTGCATCAGCAGGTGGTGTGTGTTGGATCATCAGGTAGGCTTGTAAAACAGCCTTGTCACACTTAATACACAGTCGGTCCAGAAAGAAGGATACAGGGAACCTCTGTCCATGTCACCAGAAGGCCAGACTGAGATCTAGCTGAGTGTGTGACTCACACATATTTTTATCCTCTGTCTTAGTCAAGCTCAAACAGTTCAAATTATTTATAGACGCAGGGCTCCAAAGGCACAAAGACATAATTTAGAAGCACCCCAAACTTTTCACTGTGCCTTATGGCAATAATACATCATCAATGTTAACTTTTTGACACAAAATATCTAGATGATTGTACACAGGAATAAAGGTGCAGATTGTTAAGTCACATAAAGCCATTTCAGCTCAAAATGTGCTCTTCACTCAGAGAACAAAGGTTACAATGTAACCGTAAGGTCTAATGATGAAGGAAAGGCACTCGAAATATGGTCAGACGGTCACAGAACACAGTTGCTTGTCGCTACAAACAAAAACAACAAAGTCATCAAATTATTTAGCAACAGAATGGTGGCTAATGGAGGATAAATGCTGCATAAAACAATAAATTAAAGTCAGCAACTTGCGCGTGGGAGCAAACCAAACCAAACTAAAAATGCAACAATGTTGCAACTTCACAGCTGAATCGCACCGACTCCACCAGACTTTAACTCTACTGTACTGGCAGCACTTTGCCTGGAAAATGATTCAGCTATTCTCTGCAGCAGCATACAATAATCCTATGGTTTTAAACATCAAAGATCCTGATGAGGCGTGTATTTACAATCGAGATCCCGTCAAAGTATTTGGTGTTTGTTCTCCGCCCTGTAACACATCCTCATTTCTCCTCACATCCTCCTATCAACCGCTCCCTCTCTCTTTTCTCACTCTTCTCCTCCTCAGGCTGCTCCTTTCTTCCACTGCCATGCAACTCTGCCTCTCACCGCCCTGATGCCAACCTGAATGTGTGTGCTTGCCCGTGTGTGTGTGTGTTGAATGTTCAATGCGGTAGTCACAGCAGGAGAATAGGATTGTCCGGGATTGTTAAAACCGTTGGAATTTGTAGGAAAACAGCTTTTTGTAAGCTTGTATATGTTTGTTTATGTAGGGAGGTGTTCATTAAGCTGGTCGAAGGCCTCAGCTGTCTGGTATTCACCACATCATCTGGATGCTTCTCAACAAACGAAATCTTTCTCTTTCTATTCCTTCATTACCTCTAGAGCAGCACTTCCAAGCCCTCCCATTGCCATGCCAGCAACACAACAGTGAGAGGAAAGCAGTGATGCTCCAGGTACTGGGCATGGTAAGGAGGTGATAAGGTTTGCCCTCTTGTGAAGTTGGCACTGGCAGGCCTGCAGAGTCCAAGGTGCCGCTGCCAGTTCAGTGGTAGTTCAGTGTGATATTTTATCTGAGGACTAACTGCTTCAATTAGGCTCAAAGGTTTCAGGAAAGCCATTGGTTCAATTAGTCTTCACCCCGTCTCTGTTATGCAACATATTGCTCATGTTTGTTTGGATCATCAGCAGGTGTTTACCACAGTAACACAGGCTCTTAGGTTTTTTCATCTTACATCCTGAAAATTGCTGTTCAGATATTGGCAAAATTCAGAAGAATTTTTCTCAAACGTCACCCTCCGATAATATAGAGGAATGCACCACTTGCTCATCTGTCAGTGCCCTTTGATTTGATTTTCAAACTGGAAAAAGAAAGCAGCTGTTTCGAGAATTTCTAGACTATTTGCCAAAATCCGTTTCTGAAGAAATTTAAGGCGATAAACGCGCGTGGGAGTTACAGAACGGTGCTTCATTTTGCATCAACAACTGCTACTGTAGGGTTTAATGAGACATGGGAGTGCACAGACATGACTAATACACTCACTGACTGAACATTGCTGACTGGTTCTGTGTGCATTTGACAAGGCTGATTCAGTTCTCCAGATATTTACAAGCAAAAAACAAGTTTGGAGGCAGGGTTTTGCCAGTTTAGAAAACATCTTATTGTTGTATTAATGTTTGAAAATACAGCTGAGACAAGTAGGTGCTGCCGCCAAGAAAGTAATGTTGTCAGCTTGGTTTGTTTTTTATGAAACTTGGTGGAAGCGTGAAGCACAGGCAAAGGGTAGAACCCATAACATTTTGGAGCAGATCTGAATCACGGGGCGGATACACACATTTTTTTTTACATTTAGAGATGGGACATTTGTGTTGCATTCATGTGGTGTCTGAATAATCCGAAAAAATTACTTCCCAGCTTGGAAAATTTATGTGAACACACCCTCAAGTCGGAACAACTCCAAAACTCTTTTTTGGTGCTCATTTAAGGGCTCAGCTGATCCATTTCCTTTGTTTAGATGCTAAAATAAAATGTCTTTAGTGTCCATGTGGCTCAACTTAAAGTCAGAAGAACGACTTCTCGACAAGGCAAACGTGCCATTCTAGTTATCCTATGTGTCAAGAGTAACAGATCTGACAGAAACTGAGGAAAAATATGCACTTGGAAATTAGAGATTCAACATATTCTCTTTGGCTGCAGTGGTCTGATCATTGCAGTACTTATCAATGACACGGTGTCCTTCAGCAGCAGTGTACAGGCCTCACAGATCACTCAGCCCTCAGGTGTTCTGGCGCTGCGATGCGCACATATTGAGGCACACGTCTGCAATCTGAGGCAACAGGATGCATCCAGGTTTACACCCCTTATAAACCCACCAGGGCCAGGTGTGTGGCTTTAACACAGTGTGCTCCCTGCCCTCTGTTAGTTTTAAAATACAACTTCCAACATTTAATCACACAGCTCTTTAGACCTCCACGTATGCGAACGTTAGCCCCCATTAGACATCAGATTAGAGACAGAAATATCAGACCAATGCTCTCTTAAACTCTATTAAGGATTTGAAAAGTTTTCAGTGTGCAATGGACCATTGCAAAGTCAAGGAACACTAAGTGTGTTTTGGAGTTTATGATGTTTATCAGACTTCTGAGGGCAGAGGCCAAGGGCAGATTGAGTTTTAGAAAAGTGAGGGTTCTCTTTCTCCTCAGCCGGCCTCCTCTCTCCTCCCACATTGTTGACCATCTCTAAGTGGTCATTGCCACCAGCCGTAAACTGTTACGTCCACCCGTAAACCTCCATGGTTGCCTGTATGCTCAGTATTAGCCAGTAGCATCTTGTAAATCATTCAAATATGACCTAGCATCATTTAAAGGAGGAGCAGAGGGGAAACACAGTGTGCATAAAAATAACAATAAGTAGCTTTTGGATTTCTTTCATATCTGCACCAAAGAAAACAGGAAACGATGGAACAACCACAAACCTGAAATGTGTCTACTACATTAAACTTCTTTGCTATTTGCTGGATGTTTGCCTACTCTATGTGCATTGCTTTTCAGTGTCTCTGTCAATGAGACTTACTGATGTGCATAAAAAACATAGTTTGCCACAATCAACTTGTCTGCTAAGCCCAGTTCAGACCAAAGATTCACAATGACATGAGTTGAAACTTGCAACTACTTTCATAGGGTCTGCAATGATCTGAAACCTGCCAGGTTACAGCAATGCGACTTGGCGTGGTGGTGTATCGTTTCCACATTAAAACACTCTTAAGGCTTTTTTTAAGCTGGAAATGATCTGTATGCAATTTGCTAAAACCAGCGAATGGCGAGGTGAATCAGGCCAGTTCACAGCGCTGCAACTTTTACCTGCAAAGTTCGTCTGCAGCTTCGTCTCATTACGTCAACAGGAAAATTAGAACAACAGTTCTACAAAATTAAATGAAAATACACGTTCTCTTCATTTGGCACCTGCTGATTTAATTCAGAAGCTGTTGTTTTATAAAACATCTCCGCCGCGTCAGTTTTACAAACGGCTGTGATTTGGTGGTCAGACGGGATCTTAGTGGTGTGTCTTGAGTAAGTAAGACATAACACACACTGCTCTGGGAGTTTGGAAGCCGATGTGAAGAAATGGGCAGCAGCTGGCACGGCCTGGTCTCTAAGGGGAGACAGGGCACGTGCCAAGAGCTTTCATGTCATAAATATCCTCCCTGAATGCTTCAGCGCTGTATAATTACTCCTCCTTCATCTCTCCCAGTTACACACTGTCAGTCTATTGTCAGTAGTACGTGTGTGTACGTTCTTATATGGTTTTATAAAACAAATGTCATTGCGTGTACGCTAACAGAGCTCCGTGGGGTGAGGTGGTTGTTCCATGTGAGTAAGTTTGGCTCAACTTGAAACTTTGAAAATGAAGCTGCACACCTCTTAGTCAGCCTCATAAAGCTGCTTTCCATCTGACTGTGATATACCCATAATGAGTCACACAACAGGCTAGTAAACAACTCTGTTTACCTCCATCATCAGTGAAAACCTAATTTACGTTTTCATGCATTTTTTTTGGCGAGATTGCTTGTGCTTTACACATTACGCTGACTAATCACAACTCTTAACCTGGCAGCCTAACTGAAAGCAGTAGCAAGTATGTGTTTTTCATAGCAACCTGCCACTTTAGTTAAAGTTGTTGAGAATGTGCACAGCACAGTCTCCCAAAAGCTTTCTTGGTAGAATACAGTTAGTTTGCAGCATGGTTTGATATAACTAAGTCACTCAGGTGTTGCAGAGCTCCACCCATTTCTAGTCCTAAAAGCAAAATATAATATTTCCATCTAATGGCTCATTGTTACATCAACAACTTAATGGTTGCAAGATGTGAACAAGATGTTCATGTAAATAAGGGATAATACATTTTTTGTTACCTTTTACAGGTGAATATTTGTATATGATCTGAACCAAATGTCAAAGTGTAGAGGGTGATGTCTGCTGGAAAGATTATAAATCTGTGATATTAGGCTACATAATCAATATGAAAATGCAGAAGCCATAACAACACATCTACAATTAAACTCTACTTAATGCTAAAAGCAATGATAATGAAATCAAGAAAGTGTAGGCCGGTAAGGTAGGGAAAACATTGAAGAATAGTAGTTAATAATAACTATGGATGTCCTCAGTCAACCACGTTGTCTTAAAAGTGCAATAATTAGCTAAACCTTTGTGACATTTATTAAATAGAAAACTGCAGGAAGACAATGTCTTTAATCTCTAAAAACCAACCTGCCTGCCAGCTGGTAGATTAGGGTAAGACAAAAAACCTCTGAAGTGAAGCCTGTCATAAGTATTTTGGCCTTACAGTTCTTCTGTAATAAGATTTGGTCTAATCCAAACCCTAACCCTACCCTTAAACCTACCTGGGCAGGTGGGATATAGGAGGTTCATGTTCAAACTGATAAACGTTTGTTGTGTTAATACACAAACTGAATTCTGAATTTATTTATGTTTTCCACAGTATAGCAACAATTTTGTAACCTTTGCCGTAAATCATGGAATCCTGCAGACTTGACTTGACAAAGACTATTGTTCTGATTTGCCAGACTCAACAATCTGAATTACTATCAACTGTGGTAAAGAAAATTAATCCTTCAAGCACTTACGGCATGAACACTGTGCCAGCCAAACCAGTGGCACCCTGCTGCCAACCCGACACAGAGCTCGGAGAGCTGGGAAGTTCCCGTATGCGGTGCAGTTGTTGATTGTTTTGGTTATTGCAAAACGTCTTCCACCCAGACGACTGAAACTTCTGGATGGGTTCCCCATTAAGGGCTTGTGTAACTCAGCATTCTGCGGCCCATTAAGTTACACAAAGACATGGCGGCACGCCGCACTGTTAAAGAGCCCCTCGGTGTTAATGGCATAATGGCAGAGCGCTGTTGAGGTAGTAATGTTGTAGATAAGATGTCTGCTGCTGAACAAATAAACAGCTGCGGTGCTGGTGACGGAGGCAAGCGAGAAAAAGGCATTCAACGCCAACTACCAAGAACAACAAGCAATCCAGCTACAGCAAGCAGGCCTGATTTTATTCCATTAATGATTGAAATCCCCCAAGCAAACCACATTTTTATGGGTTTTTGAGAACAATGATAGGCTGTTCCTGCGTCGTGTGCATGAATATAAGAGTGAGCTTTTCCATTCATTTTTGCACAAACAAACACGTACATGTGTGTATACTGATGCTCAATGTGTTGTAAAACTTGCAACGTGACGTGGCAGCTACGTCCAAGCATGGATTAAGAATGTAGATGCCTCTGGGAACAGAAAATTGGATGATGCCAGAGTTTGTGGGGTTTTGGAGGCCCTGAAGGGATGGAGGGCCCTGGGAACTGTACCCAATTGGCTCAGTGATAATCCTTGCTTGGCTTTATTTTTCGTTTGACTTGGTTAATGTGACTACAAAAAACTGTTTCATGATGAGCACAACCAAACGCAATGCAGGGCGTTACATAAAGGTGTCTCTTCTCTCTAATTGTATCAATTTTGTTGTTCACTCTACCCATGACTGCATCTTTTGGCACCAGCGGCCTCTCCCTTGAACTTAAAACTGCTGTTTCACTGCCACTCAGATTATAACAGAAGTGTCATTATCTCCTGCGCTACAGACAGACACGTATATATGGGCAACATGCTGCAAATGTGATGTCACAGGGTGTGTTCACAGGGGGACAGACTGGAAGAATAAGAGCGTGATGATGTCAGCGAGGATAGTGTGACATTAATTTACACAAATTGGGCATTTACATGGATGCATTTTTACAGTTTTTTGTCATGTGTTCTTACATGCACGTTGCACATGTGTTGCAGCAGAAGTATCGCCACATATCTGAACCATGACACAAGCCTTGCCTCCCTCCCTAGGGTGGAGGTGAACTTCCTAGCCCCCTCTGAGTCTGCAGGGTCCCTGTGTCTCTTTCTGCCTGTCTCTGTCAGAACAGCACATCCATTGTCTGTGCCTTAACGTAAGGTCAGAGGGGCTACAGGTAGCGGAAAGGACAAGATTAATCACTTCATCTAGGACAGGCAGGGAGGGGGCGATAGACCGAGAGATGAGAGAAATAGGTGGGGCAGCGAGAGAATTAGAGGGAAGAAAGGGGTAATTGAGAGGGGAGAGGAAGAGAAAAAGTGATCGAGAACAGACAGGGAGGAAGTTGGGGATGAAGAAAGGGAAAGAGAGACAGGTAGAGACGAGGGGAAGTAATTACCTGCGTAAGTGTCTTTGTTGAGCTCACCGATGCATTCAGCTAGAGGCAGGGCATGGAACGAGAGAGGTGGTCAAGGGTAATTACCTAACCGCAGGTTTGCCTGCCTTTGATCCTCTCCCTGTGACTGTGTGTCTCAGGCTCGAGCATCCTACTTAGCTGCGGGATGCATCATCATCATCCACAGCATCATCATCACCGCTGCGAACGGGCTCATACCAAAGTGCACCTAAAGCGGCATTATGACGAATTGGTATTTCTTCCTATTTGGTGCTTCTGCAGTGTGATTCAGTATGAACAGCTGTACACAAGCTGTTAACTTTGCTAATAGCCAAACATCAAGCAAGTGAAGCAACACAAGACATGGCAGGTCTGTCTGCAGCCTTTTATTTTGCAAAGCTCTCACCAAAACGAAATGCCAGTCCGAGATTTACTCTCGCCGGCAGCCTCTTACTCAGTCATTCTCTAATTTTTTCCTTCTTATGCCCTTTTTCTTCCCTGAAAACCTCCTCCTCCTCCTCCACAGCGGTTTAAAGCTACCGTGCCTGCGGTGTAAACACTAACACTCCCCGAGTGCTCAGTTAGCGCTATTTCAGCACCAAGTAGATCTTTCTGTTCAGTAAACTCCCTAAATCACAGAGAGTCGAGGCAGAGCGGCCAGAGGACATCAGAGAAAAAACAGAAATATTTCAAAATAAAATATGATCCACTGTGAAATTCTGTCCATAACAAGTCAGTGTAGCATCAAAACTATTTCAAAGCTGTTTTTGTAAGGTAAAACTGTCACATAACGGTGCTTTCAAACACACTATAAAGATGTGACATGAAAGTAAATGGTATTTTGGTGCTGTTTTCATGTTCATGTTTTGTCTTCCCTGTTGAGCTTTTCTTTTGCTGAGGTAATTATTTTCATAGACTACACATTATTAGCTGTACGTGACCTGCTCCCAGAATAAACAGACTGCATGCCGAGTGCAGGTGGTCACAGATGTGAGGAGAGTTGAGGGCACTCTTGCAGATGTTGCACTGACTAATCAGCATCAAAGTAAATGAATTTGTGTGTCATATGTATGCGTGTTTTCATTGAAAATGCCTTTGCTGAAGTATGTTGTTGTACTAAGAAGCATATGTGTGGGTGTGACATTAACAACTGGGTGTACTGGTTGCATGCATATTGCCATGTGCATTTATGGAGGCTGTGTTGTATATGAGAGTACCAAGTGTGTCCGTGCATCTTTTAGCCAGTGTTTTTACACTTCAAAGAGAGTTTTTTGTACCAGTGTGTGTGTGAGTCAGTGGCCAGCTGCATCGCACAGGGCCTACCTGTGGGTGTATTTGGCCCAAATCCACCTTCTTAAGTCTGCTTTTTATTCAGTGTCACAAAAACAAATACCAGCAGGGTCCGTTCACTTCCAGATCACTCAATAACATCCTCAGATCTCTCACCAACATCTGTTGACCTGCAGTTTGTTACCGGGGAGGATCATGTAAAGCAACACTTTTATGTCCTCAGTTTGCAGAAAGGTGTGTTTGGCCGCGTAAGGCTTTTCATTTCCAAGTGCTGCGTCGTCTAGTGCGCTGTCAAGAGCACAGACATATTCAACACCCACATATTATTCTGTACAAACCTGCGTGTTTTCATAGGCAATATATACTCAGACATAGACACACTGCAAACACACACACACTCACATATTCGGGAACGGGCTGAAACTCGTCCCACATTCACTCAGCAAGTCTTGTACGTCTTTGATACGCCTGACCCTCTTATTGTTTTTTCTATATTTCTCTATAAGACGGGTGGTATGCAGCTGATTAGATAGATAAATATACCCTGAAGGTGAGAGGCAGGCAGAAAGGAGAAGAGGAAGGATACAGGGTTTTTTCTTGTCCCAACACATCTCCGCAGTGGAACTTTAAT
Organism: Serranus cabrilla; assembly: GCA_903364295.1. NCBI lineage: Eukaryota > Metazoa > Chordata > Actinopteri > Perciformes > Serranidae > Serranus > Serranus cabrilla. The sequence goes on from CAFUXE010000525.1 coordinate 86,604, forward strand.
CTGCTGAGGCTTCATGCATTTAAACGGCCCGATTAGGAACAGTCTAACAGGCGCTTTCCCTGCTGGGCTGAAACAGAAATTAAGTGCTTAGGCATAGCCATCATTTTGTTTGTTTTCTCAGTGCCTCTTTTAGAAGATACACTCAGAGATACGGGCTTTGATCGTGTGTTGGAACAGCACAGAGCCATGTTTAAGCCTATGTGCGGGACTAATACGATGTAGAGAAAGTGGCTGAAGCTTTGCAGTGCCGGTTTATCTCATGATAATCATCCCTCATGTTTACTTTAACAAAGTTCAGTATACATCGTTGGGTCTACAAAATATCAGAAAATACTCAGAAATGTCTATTCCATTTTCTCAAAGTTCATTTGAGAAAAAGCAGGAAAGAAGCAAAAAGAGCATTTCCTGTTATTTTTGCATGAATAATTAGATAAATGGTTAATCAATAACCAAATAGTAGATTTTTTTCACTTTTAATTGACGAATCGAAAAGTCGACAAATCCTTGCAGCTCTAGTCTGAACTCCAGTAGTAATAGACAAGCAGTAATAGTGCCGATTTAAGGAGAAAAAACGGTAAAATTTGTTTTTGAGCCTCATGATGATCAAACCTGTGGTGGGTTTGTTAGACTAAACAACATATGTTCTTATTGTTTGTTCGATATGATGGTTTTAACTGAAAATAGTGGGTGTTTGTTTGGATGTTGATGATGATGAAGAAATCAGTTGTGTACACATTTAGGTGGATGTGTTTTGTGCAAGTTTGTGTGTGTGTCGGGGTCATCCAGAGTTCTCAGCCTGTCTCTCTGGCTGTGCTAGCGGCTGATAGAGTTGATACAGCGGTGATTGCTGCCCTGTCTTTCCCATCACGCTGCTCTTCCACAGAACAACTCCTGTGTGTGTGTGTGTCTGAGTAAACAATTCAAAAGAACTGTTGGGCAATTCACTGCAGTAACAGGTATGTTTATACTAAATGTGTTCTCCTTCCCCTCTCTCTATCTGTTTCCCCTTCAGTGACATATTTGATGCCATGTTCCCAGTCACCCACATCGCAGGGGAAACAGTCATCCAGCAAGGTATGTGCAACCGTTTTGTTTAGATGACTGTATAGGAGCATTTGTTTTTTCACATTATACATTTCTTTTTAACAAATTTGAATTGAACCCCTCATGTGTGGCTAAAAAACAAATTGGGGGTGCACATGCTCTTGTCCTCTCCTCCTCTGCTCTGTGGAAACATCCTGTAGCTCAGTGACACTCAGAATTAAAGGATCTGGTTCATAAAAACGGTTTATTTTTGGCAAAATTCTTAAATGAGACACGGAATAAATGGATTTTAATGAAATATCACTTCTCTAAACCCATTTGATGTGGTTATTTTTAAGTGTTTTTACACAAATGGACCATAGAAAATAAGAAAATAGGATAATAATCATGGTTCTTTCTATTTCTGGCTGTGACAGAAGGTGTAATTTTGGCCATTTTTAAAGAAAACACGTCTTTCAAACCTGCTGGCAGGTTGTGAGGTTCAGGAGGTTCATGAATAGACCTAGAAAATTGGGATTCTAGTCATTTTGAAGCGTTCCATGTTATAATTTCTGCACATTTGCTCAAAGTATTAAATTGCTTCACTACTAACAAACACCAACATCTCACTGTCATTTGAATGACCCGCCTACCTGTTGGTGCCTCTCCTCCCACCTGGCCACCAAAATACCATGCAGCCAGGCAAAGCAAATTCCAAGGTCTGGAAAATACCGAGCGGTCAGAGCTTTGAGCTGAGCTGGTCATTGTGCCGCCATGAAAATAAGGCCCTTTATCTAGAAGAATGCATCTATTACGCTGCCACTCAGGTTCAGTTTGTCCTACCACTCCCTTCTCCTCTGTTCGCTGCACTCACACATTCCCTCAGGTCCGTCTGTCCTGCCTAACCACAGTAGTCAAAGCCTTCACTCTAGACATCCCTGGACTTTGAAGGAACACAGAGCTTAGCCGTGCCAGACTGTATTTTTCCAGTACCCCCCACTCAAACTCTTATCAAACACAGACACAGACGGGTTTAATCACCTATTTAAAACACTGAAAACACACACTCTCCCAAGCAAATGCCCACTTTCAGATAATACTGTGTTCACACCTGCATGAAAACACATAGGTCATGCTTGTGGGGCAAGAACACACTCTCTCAATTAAAACCGTCTCACACACTCACACTCGCACTGTCACTCCCACCTATTCAAAGACAGGATCCAGGAGTATATCAGTCCTAATTTGGTGATAATAAGCCCAGCTAACTGTGCAGGGCCCCCAGTCCCAGACAGCCCATTGTTATATACACTATAGACTGTGGTATACAGTATATACGGCGCTGATGTCATTGCTAATGTCTGGACTACTGTACAGCTTCGTAAAAAACACACTCTTGCTACTGGCCCATCACAGACTATTTAGACACCGCCAGGAGTTATCGACTCTGTGGCTCGAGTGGTATTTAAACAAAGGGAGAATTGACTCTATCATAACATGCAAAATTAAGTATCGAGGTATTTTCATTGGAATCTATTGTCCAATGTAATATATCAAGTTCATTTAATCTGCTGTTTTTGACACACACCCAGTTTTTCAGTTATTAGTGATTGTTTTCTCGGTAAAAGGAACATTTGATGCACGGTTACAGATTTTAAAATAACAGATTCCAACATTTTTCGAAAGCTGGACATGTGTAGCTTAATGGTGCACGGCATTGTGGGTACAAAACACCTCAGATGTAACTCATGTTTTCCTTTTGAGCAAAACCAAAGAACCTTAACAGTGTTAACGTCAATTAGCTTGTGTTGAAACAAGGCCACACCGGCCCGCCTGTGTGATTGTGTGTGTGTGTGTGTATGTGCGCGTGTGTGTGTGTGCACGTTCTGGTCAAATATTTGCCTGCACTCTCAGGCACAGGGGGACTGGAAGGGTGCAAAACAAAGACCTGAGCACCAAAGTGATAAAAGACAGGAAGAGTAGAAGAAAAGAAAGACAGAGCGAGAGGGAATTGAAAGAGAGATAGATGAGATGAAAGAGAGAGAGAGAGAGAGGGACAGAGGAGGGCCAGGTTGCAGCAGGTTGTGTGTGTGCGTGTTTGTGCGTCTCCACTGGGACATCACCATCAGACAGACAAGGAGCGTTTTGTGTGACAAATAGAGCTGTATGATTAACGAGCGCTCTCCACTCAGTATTAATTAGCCGTGTGAACTCCTGTGAACTTTACACACAGGGCGCTCTCAGCCTTTCAACTCTTCAGGTACACACATATGCACACACACACGCTCATACACACCCTCACAAAATGCATACTTGTGTCATGTATACTCATGCATCATCACCCACTTGTACCTCTGAATGGAGTTGCATTTGTGTCTGTAGCTGCAGGGAGAGCTTCGCATGTGGCTGTCAGTCCCTTTCCATAATTTCCCCCGAGCCCCGTGTAACGGATACCATAATTAAAGGAACACTTCACCATTTTTCAGCCTTATCTCCAGACCCGATGCTTTTAGTGGACATCAACCAACCAGATCCCATGGCTCGCTTCAAGGGTTAGGGTTCGCTTTGAAATGCCCCTGCCAATGACACAAGAGGGAACCAGTCAGTAAACGAGACGATGCAGGAAACTGTTTCTGAAGCCAGTCAAGATTTACTCGAGCATATATCACTTTTTTTAAAAACAAACAAGACATAATGTGTTTAATATGTAACTTTCCCAACAGGCAAAGACATTGTTTTTTAAATGCACTGGCCAATTTTGAGGTTTTGGGCAATTTTTTTCTCACAACATCTCTTCTTTCAGAATAGAGGAAAGAAAACATCCAAAACAAACATTAAGGTGTAAATGTGTGGTACCCCTCTCCTGCACAACATTATGTGTTTTCCATGTTCCTTATTTTTGTTGCCATAAATTAGATTCAATAGTTTGTCTTCAAATAGTCATTGACATTAAGAATGTATAAAAACCCTTAAAGGCCGTTTTCTCAAAATGAGTTTTTTCTCATGTTCTGACTTCAGCTCCACTGAGCAACTCCAGTTTTATTCCTAACTATATTCTGAAGGTTTTTACTGAGGAGTTAGTCTATATATGATTCATACCCTGACTTACATTTTGTTCCTAAAAACCTGACGAAAATGTACTTTTTATGGCTATTGACAGTAATTTCTGAGTCTCAAAAGGAGATTTACCAATTATCTTCTGTAAAAACTCAACAAAAAATAAAATAATAACTTTGAAATTATCTTTATCCAATATTCAGATTGATGTCCTAGAAAGCAAATTAGCACATATTTAATGAGTCCCCACCACATTTGCATATCTAAACATGACATCGGAGAAAACTTGTAATGCAAAAAAATATTGTCTTAATGTAAATAATAAACTGGGGAAATTTCATGATGATATCTATAAGTAAAAGTAAAAACCCTATTCACCTGTTTGTGTCAGAAAAGGACGAGTTGTGTACCTAAGAAATATCAAATGTTTACCAAAAATTTGGGAGTTGTTTTTTTGACAGACATGAGGAGGAAAGTGTGTGAAAATGTGTGCCTTTGTGTCTTTATATAGAAGTTTCTGGAATATTCTTGTTCCCCAGCTCACAGAAAGTGGTATTCCAAGTGTTTGACAAACGTTTTTAATCTCTTAATGCACCCATTTAGGTTTAATGGTTTAAAAATCCTCCTTTGAGAACTTAAGCAGGAGGTGGAAGTAATAGGAAGTGTAAGCTTTCCTGTTGGCTCCAGGTCCTTTTCCTGCTTTTTTTCCCCCTGCTCTCTCACAAACTCCTGTTTCTCCTTGTCTCTCCCCTGCAGGCGACGAAGGAGACAACTTCTATGTGATTGACCAAGGTGAAGTGGACGTAAGTGGCCGACACGGAGACACAAGCACGCACACACACAAAAACACCTATTTCTCTTTGGAGCAGTTTATTTAATTATAAGTTAAATAAACTAAAAAAAGTATGCAGCGTGCCAAAGTTCACCTGATTTTAAGGGTAGGTCATCGGAAGGATTTTGCCTCAGTGGGAAAACCCAGCCTTCTACACACTCATGTTGAGACAATGTTTCCCTCTCATAATAGACAGGTTGTATTGGATTGCCCCCATGTTTTGTTCTCTTCAAAGTTCAGTTCCACTCCGATGGCAATCTGAACACGGCGCTGGAGAGTCCAACGCACTGTGAAGGCGGCCAAACTGAGAACGTCTTTTGTCTTAGCGGGCCTGACGCAGAGCGATAGAGTTAAGTGGAGAGATAAAACAGGAGCTGATGGAAAGTTAAACAGGAAGTGACCTTATCGGCTTACAGACACAGTGGGTAAGAGGAGAGAGGAAGGTTGGCAAGCTTGACCGAGCGTGCCGATGTAGTCGACCCACCTGAGAGTCGGAGGGAGGGAGGTTTACAAAAACTGAGATGGTGCCTTGATAGAAAGAATGCGTAACAAGACGTAACTCTTACTAAACGTTCTTGCATTTGATTTATCTGTTTCTGGTGAAGTCCAATGTGATTAGATAAGTTGTGATTTCAAGTTTTTCAGACGAGGTACGAGATCAGAAAATACTCGGAATATCTTCACACTGAATTATGTCTTTCATTGAAGTGGAACATTTTTTAAGCCAAATTACGTTTTTCGCCAAAATAATCTCTTCTTTTGCTTCTGTGTATTTCTTCAGTGTTGGGTAGTCTTGAGTAAGATCTGATGTTCTATTTCTTAATCTTAATCTTACAAAAGAGGCTTTTTTTTATTGTGGGATACATGGTTTTTGTTTTCACTCCTAATCTTTCAGTCGGTGGCTTGTCTCTTTTTTCAGCCGTTCATTGTGGGGAAACCGTTTGGTTTAGTTGGGAAGATAGTTGAGAAACCGTCATTATGTTCCCAGGTTGTCTGTGCATCCCATTCTTGTGAAGGTGATATCTCAGGAACTCTTGGAGGGAATTTAATAAAATTTGGCACAAACGGATGAACTGATTTGGATGTCAGAGATCAATAACAATGTGAAGATCGCGTCCGTTTCATTCTTGTGAATGAGAATGAGATCTCAGCAACACTCAAGGATGAACTGATTTGTTTTTAGTGGCCAAGGTCATAATTATGGCAACATTTTACACAAAATTTCTAATAGGATAAAATTATGAAGCGATGACATTTTATGTCCAAAAGGTCAAAGGTCAACTTCACTGTGACATCATAATGTTTTGCAAAAATAACCTTTTGGGACATTTTTTAACACTATAACTCAGGAACAGAATGATTTAGAATTGGTTATAAACTGGAGACACTAATCTCAACTCTGACTCGTTTGTGGGGGTCGTACAACCAGGAGGCGGTGATTCTAGTGTTCTTATATTCTCCATAATACTGTCTTCAAATGATTAACATTAGATTCACAGTCTGGAGCTCTGTCCAGCAGCTGCAGCATCACTTTGTGTCTTTTAACGTCTGGCCTGCTCTGGGCTGGAACTTCAACCTCTCTGCCTGCCAGCAGCGAATCTCAGGCATCTGCTCCCACAGCCAGGATCCTATCATTCTGCACCCAAGTTCGGGGAAGACCTCTATCTCTGGCCTCGCCCCTGTGCTCCTCTGTGTCTCCTTCACCTCTCCCTACAATCCACCCCTCTATCTCTGCAGACAGCTGCTGCCTCCCAGCCGCAGCTCAGGCACTAAACTACTTCAAGCTCAGTGCCGAGGTTATTAAAGTGTGGAGATGTCTCTCATTAGACAGGGGTGTAAATCTGCTGGCATCCCATAAACTGCCTGAAAGCTGACAACCACTGCCACTGATGTAAACACCCCTCCATGTCTGCACACAAGTGTGTTCACTTACTGACATTGGCCTGTATTTATATGGGTGCACCACAAAGGAAATTAAGGCTTTCGCTCTGAAACGCGAGATGATCTTGTTGGAAAGAAATGCTTTTTGGAGTTAGATATTGAGTATCTGAAAACACTTCACTTCAAGTTCCCCTATTTAGCAAATATAAGCAGGACACAGTTCAATGAATAGTTTATAACATCTATCTATCTATCTATCTATCTATCTATCTATCTATCATACATATTTAAAACATACACTTAGGGTTGTAATGACTAAGTGGATTACAGCAAATAAAAGAACAGCGAGAACAGACAGATAAGTTTACACATTTGCCATATTACGATATATTAAAATCCTAAATAGACGATACTTAGTCTCATATCACGATATTGAAATTAAAGTAAAATTGATGTATTGCCCAGCACTAAAATCTGCCTTTCTTCCCTGTCCGTATGAATAATTTTGATGTGAAATATATTTCACATTTTTTGTATACTTTATTCTTCTTCCCCAACGTGTAAAGGTCATTAAATTACTGAGGACCTTTTGATTACAGATAATTATATCTGACATTTTTTGAGCAAATGTCTTGAGATAATTAACTTCAGGATTTTTACCTTAACGCAAGTAATTATGCTTATTGTTATAATAGTAGATGTGGCATTTGGGAAATAAATGAAATAATAACCGCCAAACAGACAACAAATAGACACAGACCATCTCTCTCACACACACGTGAGCAGAGAAACACACTGCACACAGAAACAATGGCTGCTCATCCACCTTCCAGGACTTTTGATTTGTTGCTTCTTAATTACCACCAGGCGCGCACAGTTCGCTGTAGATATCCACATGGTGAAAATTCAGTGACAGCTGTGAGACACCATACAAGACTTGAATTGTTTCATTATGAACTCCAGTTTACCTTGCGCATTGTGCTGACTCGACACAATGCAAGTGTTTCCAGTTTCAGTCTTTATGTGCCACCTTTTCTGCAAGTTGCTTCAGCTTTACTCTCCCATATCTGATCCAGTTTGAGCTTTTGAAACAGTAAAAGTGCGTGGAAACGTAAAGGAACTGGTGCACAACACAAAAATACCATTACCTGCACTGATGTAACACTTTTGCAACACTCATATAATTGTTCTTCGAAGCCTGACGTAACCGAAGCCAACACTCTGCGTCTCTTTGAAGCCACCCCAGTTCATAGTGAAGGATGAGTCCCCTGTGGTCTCCTCTGAGCCTCGGATAATGGCTCGCAACAATTCTGGCAATTCACAGCCACCGGAGGAATGAAGCCGCTCTCCCTCCCTCCCCTTTCTCTCGTTGTTATTAAGTCAACAAGATAGTGGATAGTGTGTCGACAGGTGAAACCGTAACGGCCCCAGAGACGGCCTGAATGAGTCTCAATGAGGTCGTATTGTCTGTGGAGCTGTAGTCGCTGGCCTAAATAGAGCTGTGCATGTGTGTGCGTGTAAATGTGAGCGCCCATATGGAGTAGACCCACAAAGTCCACTTTTTGTTCTCCATCAGTCCCAAATCAAAGGGAAGGTCCTAACAAGACAGGGCAGAGGGTATAAAGGGATGGATGGAGAGATAGGAGGGATTGAGGACCTTTTAGAGGGTCTCATTTGAGGGCTTAGCGGGGATCAAATGCTTAGGGACGAGCCTAGTGAGCATATCAAACTGCCCGGAAACTGAGGAGAGGGAGAGGGGGAGGATTGGTTTCAAATAGGTAGACAAGTTATAATGACAAAAAAAACACACATTAAATTCTGAACAGGTAACCCAGTTATCATCAACATTCTTCAGGAGCATTAAAGTTTTTAGGACAAACTCTCCATCACTGTTTCCTGTTCTGCCTGCAGGTGTATGTGAACGGGGAGTGGGTGACCAGTATTGGAGAAGGAGGTAGTTTTGGAGAGCTGGCCCTGATTTATGGAACTCCCAGAGCTGCCACGGTCAAAGCCAAGACTGATCTCAAACTGTGGGGCATCGACCGAGACAGCTACCGGCGCATCCTCATGGTACGTACTGCAACACACCCACTCACAACACCTCAGAATACACTTTGATTCGATTCCAGCTCGCTGCACAGGCTATTGCTCAGGCTGATAATGGCTGTTTAGCCTGTTTTAAGTTAAGGTTCATTTAAACAAACAAATGTCAGGATTACATTCAATGTTACTCACCCAGTGGTAGGTAGGAGTATGGAAAACATAAGTAAGAATTACCATTTGACAAACCTATTCAACTATACAAAGCACAAGTAAAACTAAATGTACAGTTTTAGTAAAGGTACACTTTTTGAAAGGAAGTTGCATTCCTCAAATAAAACAAAATCATGAATATAGTTACTTCCCTGTTAGTAATTTGCATTGTTAATGCTCATCTTGACAGGAATGTATTAGCTCCATAGTGTCACTAGTGGTCAAAAGCTCCTCGGGGAACCTTTAGTTCTGCTGCTATTAAATACTTGTAAGATAAAGGAGGTGTAATTAAAATGAAGGCCACATTTTGTGCACCTCATCTTGTAACTCACTCACAAACACAAACACCTGCCAAGCTGCAGTAAAGACTGAAGGGAGGCAATTCAAGTAGCATAGTGTCCATAGGCTGCATAAAAGAAGTGGACTGGATTACCTTTTTGAATGCTCGAGATTTTGGCTGAAGCCATCTTGGTTTGTATGCATGTGCAGAACAAGAACATGTGCAAGATTGATCCTTGTTTTTCTAACCTACTGTAGAATCAACCACGGCAACTTCCATATGACGAAATTCTAGAGTGAGCTGTGATGATTGTTGCCTCATTACTGTCAGCGTTACATTTATTTCATTTTTTTTTCCTGTCCTTTTACAGCCTTTAGTCGCCCTGGCATAGTCCCAGCCGGCAGCCTATGTTGTTAAGTGAAGGCAAGGAGTACTAGCTAGTCACAGCACAGTCTTGGCTTTCATCGAACAGAAGTTGTCGTGGTTTTAGCAAAATTGGGTTGGAAAAACAGTAGACATGAGCGGTAAACACACACTACAGCATTACATAGAGACATTACAGTAAGTTTGATGTACACACAAAAAAATGTACTGTAGTCGACTCTCTACACTCTTATCATTTGCGCTCCTTCACTTGCACCATTTTCTCCCACTCAACCACTTAAAACTCCTTAAAACAGTTGCTTTCATTTTTTTTTTTCACACACACACTCACGAAAACCACCTCCACCACCGAGTGTATCCTCCCCTTTTAATGTCTCTGTACATCTCGAAAGGGGAAAAAAGGAGCGCTGTGGAGGAGAAACAGGGTCAACCCCTAATGCCTCGACACACACTTCCAGCTCCAGGAGCTTATCTCGCAGGAATGTCTAAATGTTTAAACTGGAAACACAAGGTGCTCTGCCCTCGCTGTCATACAGATTCACACACACACACACACACACACATTTTGGGTGCTGCTGGAATGACTAATTGCTGTCTCCGTGCCCAACTAAATACTTCCTCAAATGTTCCAAACACCGTCCACCAAATAAATTAAATGGCCTCCAATTAACCTTCCAAACACCCGAGTGCATCCAAGCCTTCATCAGCAGCGAACATTCTGCTCGGTGTCAAACAGTCTGAACCCTCGGAGACGGGAGAAACTCTGTGTTTGGACCTTTCAGCTCAATGTAAAGTTGGCACAGGCCTGCCCAGCACTCATGTCACCTCTTAAGCACATAGTTTAAGTGAGGGCACATTCTGCCCCGGTAACCTTTCTTTGAGAGGACTCTCTCTCTCCGTTTCTCTCCGGCTCTCATTCCTTCGTTCCCTCCAGCAGCAGCAGCAGCAGGAGGGGGAGACGGGGCGAAGCAGAATTCAATTATGTGAACCTGTAGTTAATTATTGCTGTCAATGATTTGTAAAGCTGTTTTTATAAAGTGCGGTATTCTGGCAACGTCTTAGGCCAACACAATGAGCATTCTCTGTGTGTCTAAGTATGTGTGTGTGTTTCCCAGTAAAATTATGCTGAGTGCTTGTGTCTGCAGCCAGTTAGTCAGAAGCTGGGAAGGTGTGCTGCAGCTACCATCACTGTTTGTACAACTGCTTCTCTCCTGTCCTGCTTTGGGGTGAAAGCAAATATCGTCACATTTAAGTATCAGTATATTGTGTTTTGTGATACTGTGTCGATTCTCCAAAACACTTTATGGAGTTTAAAGTAATAGTTTTAATGCAAAGATTCTATGATGTTCAAGGGACAATGATGACTGCAAATCCAGATCTCTGTTCTGATTGATTTTATTCAAATGTTATGCATTTGGTTGTGTGTTCTTTACATTATGACAGCTTTCCTAAAATTAGATTTCTCTAAAAATCTATCAATATATTGCCTTGATATAGTTTTGTTGTATATCATGATATATTGAATGGTAACCCCTGTATCCTGATATGTATTATTAGGAATTTTATTTTTGACATCACACAGCCAGCAGCTCCACATAGTGAACTAGAGGGGCACTCAAAGAGGGCACACCTTTGCCAAGACATGCCCCACCTAGAAATTATATATTTTTTTACGATTATTCCAAGAGCACATGAACGCAACACAAATGCCCCATATTCAAATATTAACGAAAGTAAGCCGAAAACACGGCCTCTTTCATGGAGGTAATTAGTAACTTGACTGAACAGCTTCACATTGGTGCATTTACAGTCAATTATATCAGTTGATATATTCTGATTAACTGTAATGAAAGAAACATAATCTAAAGAAACTCAAAAGTTTGCAACTTCTGGTTGCATTAAATGTTTGTTTAAGTAATGTAATGTAATGTAAAACATAAATCAGAATCAAGTTGTAGGTTATTCAAGTATCTTTCTGAACCCCAGAAAATTAATGGTTGATAATGACTTTGGTTCAGTCGGGTAATAGTGTACAAATATTCTCTGGTGCAGCTTCTTAAATGTGAAGATTTCCTGCTTTTGGGTTTCAAATAATTGTTAATTCAGTATATTTTGGTTATGGACTGCTACAGTAGTTTGACAAAACAAGCCAGTTTGAAGATGTTGGACTCTTTTTCCCACAATTGATGGATTAAGTCTTTAAGTATTTCAAGTCTTTGCATTTTAGTCCAAAGTCAAGTCCCAAGTCCTCATCTTGAGTTTGGATTCTTGGCCAAGCCAGAAGTGTTCTCCACCAAATGTAATGCCATTTTAACAACAGAGTAACTGGCGCTCTTCCTGGTTCTCTCCTGTAACTTCATTGGATGCTGCTGGATTGGTGAAGAAAGTGGAAGTTTAACAACTTAGCATGCTGATAACAGTGTGAACACATGTCAGTTGTTTTGTCCTGTAAAATCACATAGAGACCTTATTTCACCTCCTCCTCCTCTCCTTGACATCCAGGAAAGCATTTAGTAAACAGTGTAACACCATTCCCTGTGATAAACACACTCGCTCCATTGTGTGGCCGCCAGTCATACAATACCCATCTTGTTGTGTCATCTTAGTATTTTAACAGGCACAGCTACAGACAAAGCCATTAACAAACTGACAGACCACTGTCAACAAACAGAAGACAAGACGAAAGGAGACAAGGAGAAATGATACCGAGAAATGAGGAGGGATGTGTGTGGGGGGTTTGCATTGGACAGAGATGAAGGTGATGGGGACGGGGCGTAAGGTACGGCTGGTTTAGTCTGGCTGTGCTCCACACCTCAACTCTTTGATGATTTTACCTCAAAGACAGCGAGCAGACACAGAGGCTGGTTCATCTTTTAACGCGGGAGGAGCGAACACATCGGGGCCAACGGGAGTTTTGAGGAGTTTTGTACATGAAACATGTACTCAGGCCCTCCCAAGTAGACGGGACAGAGACGGACAGATAAAAAGAATGCACCAACAAAATAAATGATGAAATTTTAGAATCAGAAATTTTGAAAAGTATCATTTTCATTCCACGCAACCCCGGTCAACCCCTCTGTTGGCCCACCCAGCCCTTCCTACACCCGCCGCATAAATCAGACCTGCTGTGTAATGTAATGTTATGTACGCATGGTAAGCCTTTAAGCTCAGCAAGCCTGTCTGAGGAGCTCTATGGGGAGGCTATGAAATCAGGAGACCAACTCAACATTTTTGTGGGAGTCGCATGTGTGTGTTTGTGGGTGCGTGTGAGATTGTGTCAGAGGTAGAGTATACATGTGTGAGTGTTTGCATTCGCTTGCTTAATGAGCATGAAGTTTCGTCTCTGCAGAGACAGCAACGAAACATAAGTGGCAGAACTTAAAACAGACTGCACGCTCCGCACACACACACACACACACACTCGAATCATTTATCCAGGAGGGAGGCGATGCAGGCTAGAATTCCTTTAATCAAGTTGTTTACGATTTTGAGCTTGACGTTGGCTCACTTGGGAACATTTTCTCCCCTTTTAAGACAAAATGTGAAATTATATGAAATTAGAGGCAGCAGCGGGACTCAGGCACTTATTCACTAAAGACACCCCAAGCCTCAATATATCATTTCCATATGCAGAGGCAGACACGGGGCGGACAAGATCGTCTCTCCTCACTTTCTCTGTTTCTCTTTATGTTCCCGCTCTCTCCGAGTGGTTCTGTGCAATGAAAGAGGGGAAGAAAAAAAAAGTGGAGAGGTGCAGTCGGGGAAGGGAAGGGGTCCTCTGGGTCCAGACTTGTCAGGAAGCACCTGATGTTCATGGCAGAGGCAGAGAGGGGAAAGTCCCCATGCCTGCTGGGTGGGGTGGGCCACACACACAGACACACACACACACATGCAGTGAACATCAGCACACATCATACACACCTCTGAAGGTGTGACCCCATGAACTGGGTCTACACTATTAGTGATAGATCACAACATACTGTGATTTCAATTTTAACGCATCCATATTTTCTCATATAATGTGCCGCTGCTGATATTTGTTGCATTTTCTATTTGGATTAAAAATACGTTTAGTTTAGTCAGGAAGTCACATTAAATCAGGCAAATGTTAACTTGCAATGTTATTGTTGTGTATTTAAAGCATCAAGTTGGTATATTGTTCATTATATTTCAACACTCTCATCCTTTACTATTGACATCACATTATTTCAGCTTTCCCAACAAACAGATTCAGATTCAGGTACATCCCTAGTGCTTCTTTCACAAATGCACAGTGAATCAACACCCAAAAATGAGCGAGACCTTTAGGTGCCACTACTTAAAATACTAAATACTAAAATACTTTCCTCTTCTTGAAGCGACATTAAGATCACAACATTTTAGATGACCACCAGAATAACCTTTTTTTTTTTTTTACGATTGTGGTGCACTAGTGTGTCAAATGGTGAACACCTGCACTCTCTCTTTTTTACAGGGCAGCACACTGAGGAAGAGAAAGATGTATGAAGAGTTCCTCAGCAAGGTCTCCATCCTTGGTAAGTGTCTGATTATTCCGCTCATGAATGCAGCATAAATGTCCGATCTCTCAATGTTTACAAAGAAATAAATAATTGGTGTATCAGGAAAATAAAACGGTTCTTCTTTGGCTCGTGCTTCACTACAAATCAGAGCGGTCGTTTTTTTTGTACTCCTGCTGACAAACAGACAAAAACGGTTTATTTACGGAGGTGGTGTAATATACAGCGTGTTTGCACGTGAATACCATGTTTCGCATTAATTTTAAACGCCAGGTCACAGGGTCCAGAGTGCAGGCAGTTAAATCTGCTGAGTGCAACATATACTGTAGATTAGCCCACATAAACACAGGCGCACGTTGTCACACAAGGCCCATAGCTGAGTAAGGTCTGTGTGTACAGTCCTAATCTTCGCGCAGTGTTCATACTAAAGCCAGTCTGAAATGTCGCTGTGTGGACAATTAAAGAATAGGGAGTTAAGATAAGCTTCTCTTTTCCCACTGGAATCTGGGTAACACCAGACTACTCAGGCCCGCCGGATCAACGGCGAATCAGATTCATTCAGACTTTCAAAACGAGTTGCAATTGGAACTGACATCTCATCCCCTTCCACTTGATCGTGTGTGTGTGGTGTATAGCGTAAGGCCATGCCCCCTGTACAGAGTTATTAGCTGGCTGAGTAAACACATACACTCAATTCAGGTTTTAGGAGAACGTCTCTGCGAGATCCACTCTCTTTTCATTTGCCTCCTTTCTTCTGCGTCTCCCTTCTTGACAGCCTTGTCGAGGCCTGTATTCAGATGCCCGCCTCCTCCTCTCCGAAGTGCTTTTCCTCTCTTCATTCCTCTTTCTGTCGCTCCGCTTCTGCGCTCCACCTCTCTGAATTGGAGGAGGGGTAGGAGGCGGGAGTGTTTTTGTTTGTCTTTGATTTTTGAGATAGCCACGAAATTGGGTACAAGCCCTTGATGTCGAGGAGTGAAGGAGGCAGGAGGAGGAGGAGGGGGGGCGGCATGTTCTTTGTGACACATGCCAGCGGGCAATTCCCCGAGTGCGCACTACGCATGTGTGTAGCAAGGTGATCCAAGTGTGTGCAGGCTCTGCGAAGCGTGAAATGTAGGTTCTTTACTCAGCACATTTGTGTATCGTGTTACATGCCGAGCTGTTAGGGATCACCACTATAGGACCTGCTGCCTTTAGCTCGCAGCCAGACACAGGACATCCATCCGGGGCCGGCAGACACCGCGGCCCCACCGGACGGGACACTGGACACCTCAACTGATCACCTTTGTTAATCCTAAGAACATACACATTTACACACACACAAATAGACACACACTGGGATCAGTTACTGAGCACACCAGCAGACAATAGTCTCCGACAAAGAGATTCTGCCGTCATTTTTACGCCTCCAACTCGTCTCAGTCAAATCAAAACACTGAATCATCCTGTTATCTAGACAAAACTAAAGTGAGTGTTTTCACTGCAGACGAGTCACATTCCACAGAAAGATGTATAGACTGTAAGATTAGGCAACAATAATCCACCGAACTGTGAAAGAAGGATGAGCTCATTTGGTGGATCGTCTGTGTGGAGGTATTTAGGTATTAGTGGCTCCTCTTTCCATAAATATCAATAGTTCCGAGTTGCCTAAAACTCCTCTGGTTGGAACATTTTTCCCAGTGAAGATGTGTGACCGTCTGTGTTTTTGGTTTCTGTGTGAATACCAACAGCTTCTAGAAATATCCCAGGGCTAACCACGCCACTGTACATGTGGTCGGACAGTCGGAAAGACAGCTGTCGCCACCGGCTCCGAGGATCAACAGAAACTGAAAAAGATAGATTCTATCACAAGTTTGGCCAGGACTCATTCACAAGCGGTCATTTGTCTTCTCGCACACAGGAAACAGTATTACAGGGAATTTACAAGAGCCTTATAAAAAACACCTGCTACAAGCATTTCTGTTGCTCGTCATTGAATTAATCTTGAATGTATTATTACAAACCTAATTATAGTCCTGTCCTTGGAGTGTGACTGAAGTAGGGCTGTAGTGATATAACACAAACACACGGTTCAAACACTCCAACATTATAATTGTTCTTCCTTGGCTTATGCTACACCCTTCCACCTCCATCAAAATCAGACCATTCGTTTCTGTAATCCTAATAACAAACAGATAAAAACCAAACCGGAAACATGACCACCGTGGAGGTAATAACAGGGGACATGTTTGAATACAGCAGCATCAGATCCTCCTCACCCTTTCTATCCCTGCCTCTGAACAAACTCTCACAATCGTTGCTAGCTGCCTGTCTTTGGGATAAAACTTCAGATGTTTCTGTTGTTGTGTGGTCAGATACAGGACAGCTCTCAGTCACCACACAGAGTCAGTGGAGCTGAGGCCTTACAGGTTTAACAGTTAGTGTCAAGGTGTTTTAGCTCCAAGGGGCTCCAGGAGAGGAGGGAGGAGGTTATCTGAGATGTAATGGTCCCTGATGACTGACTGGATTAGCCGAGGTAGGAATTATCGTTCCCACCAGCTTACTGGACTTGAGCAAGAGGCGTCCTCTCAGACCATGGAACACACACACACACACATAGAGCATGTTTGTCTACTGTTCATTCACATGTGTAAATAACACAGTCGGCCTCATACGCATATCGTACGCACAGATTTGATTTTGAACTGTGTACGAGCCATTTAAGGAGCTTCTTTGGCATCAATCAAAACGTTCCTACTTCCAGTTTATTCTTAGGTAAGATAAAAAAAATGCCTGAGTGCCTGGACCACATGCAACGCACAAAAGCCAACTCGTGTTTGTGTTAATAACGATGTTTATCACAATGTTTCATGTCTTGATCTTCAAGTCAGTTTTTATTTCTTTTTTTTTTTTTAAAGTTTCCTTTATTTTTGAGTGTCATTCATTTGTTTGTTTTCTCTCTTTTTTCTACTTTTAGGAGGTTTTCATTCTTTTCTTTTGTGTGAATTTAACATTGCTTGTCAAATGTCAGCGGCTTGTTAGTTTGTGGTTTGTGACTGGTGCATTAGGTTTGCTGCCCTAATATTGGTTTAGTGGGACATTTCCTTATGCTAATCGCATCACGCCTTCTTATGTTGCTCTTATTTTTTTGTGCAAGAACAAAAATACGAGAAAAATAATAAAACATTATGCATGAGGCCCAATGTTCCGACTGATCTGTGTGTATTTTCCCTTCACAGAGTCTTTGGATAAGTGGGAACGTCTGACGGTGGCCGATGCTCTGGAGCCCGTTCAGTTTGAGGATGGAGAGAAGATCGTGGTGCAGGGAGAACCTGGGGATGACTTCTTCATTATCACAGAGGTAAGGTCTGCGGGGGGGCCTGTGTGTGTGTGTGTGTGTCACTGTAGTACAAAAAGTGCGGATAGCAATAATAAAACAGGATGTGCGGTAACTTTCTTTTACTGTCACATTTCCTGTAAGCTCTACGTGTTGACATACGGGGCCAAAGAATGTGTGTGTGTGTCATCAGGTGGGCACCCGGGTTGATGTACGTGTCATCATGCAGAGACGTTGGTGGGCTCTCAGTTTATTGCACCAGCAGACAGACTACCTGGTGCTGTTCCCCACAACCACGAGGCCTGTGTGCAGAGCGGCCCCCCTCACACTGCGGGCTTTGTGGAAATGGGGCCCCTGGTGCAGCTCCATGAAGGGCCCCCTGCCAGTCATCCTAACACACTTTTGATTAACTCCATACTTACACAGCTTTCACCAGGGTCAAGTCAAGAGGGCCCCGTGTAGAGGGGGTGGGACATGATCTGCTGTCCTTCCTGCTTCTCTCCCCTCTGACTGTGTGTCGGTTACAGAGCATGGCAGTGGTTTGGTGTGAGGAAGCCAGAGGAGGATTTTATCAAAGGTGCTGATTAATGCATCACTTCTTATCCTTCTGTTGGTTCTCTCTGGTACTCTCTCCACCAGTGTCCCTCCAGCACAACACTCCTCCTCTCCATCCTTCTGTCAGCCATCCCTCCACTCTCATAGTTACACCCCTCTAAAGCAGTCTTTGAGTATTTACAGTGAAATATTTTCTTTGGTTTAAATCCAGCACGTTAAATTTGAGTTAAAGCAGTTGTAAAGTAATAGATTACGAAGAATTCAGATTAAAATGTATATATATATATGTAAAAAAAAATATGTGTATGTATATAAAGCAAAATAAACTTCCTACATTGTAGGTTTGTACAAATTAAAGCATTACAATGTAACTTTTGCTGACTAACACCAATTGTGGTGAAAGATGAAATTTACAGGAAAATGGAAAATGCGTAAATATCATGAAACAGTAATATAAGAAGAGTCGCTGTTCCCTGTGATATAGAAATGGTGTTAGCTTTTTATTTTTATTTAAATGGTCTTTTTATTTAATCTTTATTTAGTCTTTATTTTCTCTGAGCTAATCTCTAGAATTGGTTGACAATGTAATACATTCTGTGTATTAAGTGTAATAATGTCATATATATTCTTTTGTTGTAATTTGTTAATGTTATATTCTTTAATAGAATAAATAAAGCAGCCTTTGCAGGGTTGTATCGTTGCAAAATCGGTGCACAATCTGCATAGAAAATGTTTATTTTCAGCTTCAACATTTACAATATTGGTCAACATTTCAGTAATCTGTGAATTTCCAGACTACGTAAGATGCAGCAGCAAAAGCACACAAATGTACTGAATGTAGAAAGTGTGTGAGTTGTTTTTTTTATGAATTCAACGTTGTTTATTCAACTATATAAGAAGAACGTTTAATTTCTTCTGTCAGTGACGCAGTTTCACTTTAAAGCTCAAAGTTGGCGCTCAAAGATCTTCTTTTTGTATCGAAAAATAATATGCAGGAGTATAAAACAACAAAAACATTCCAGTCCAAACATTTATAGACTGCACTGTATATAACTTATGTTCACCTCATATTATCTGACCAGTGTTGGTCAAGTTTGAAGCCTCCAATTGAAGCCTCGTGAAGCTGCAGAAATCCTTTAAGAGCCAGTTTGACTACGAAGAAAAAGAACCCAATTGGGGTTTAGGAAACAAATATAGCAGTTATCATAGTAATGCATGACTCATCAAACTGAGACTTGTACACCCCAGAGAGGCAAAAGTATGCAGATGAATCTGGGGGATTAGAGGATGGAGAGACAGGGTAAGGAAGAGGGAGAGGAGGAGAGACATGGATGGCAGTCCAGTATGTAACACGGAGCCTCACCCAGCAGTAGTTTTTGTCTCCTCCTTTAATCCCTTTTCCCCCCTTTTCTCCTGTCTATCTTCCATTTTCCTCCAAGCTCTCTCTCTTTCAGTCCCTCCCTTCCTCGCTCTCTCTCCGTCTCTGGTGCCTGACTTTCCCAGAGAAGGGTGGACTGTGGTGGAATGTGTGTTGCTGACTTTCACACGGGGTCAGGAGACCCAGCCTCCCGGGAGAGAGAGACAGAGAGAGAGAGGGAGAGAGAGAGGAAGGATGAGTCAAAGAGGGCAGGGAGGGACATAATGGGAGAGAGAGGTTGATTCAAAAAGGACCACAAGGAAGGCGGGAGAGAAGGATTTTGTCCGACAGTCTAGTGACAACTTTCCTCACTTATCCTTTCTTCTTTGTGCAAAACTTTTTTTTTCCTTTTATCAACCCAAGTTAAGATGTCAGTGTTTCTTTCTCTCTCTCCACCTCCCTGTTTTTCTGTCTCCTCTCACTCACTTTTGTTGTTCCTGCGGTTTCGGAGCATCAGCCAAAAGACAAACCCCACAATCAGTAATTACATGCTGCTGATGAGGAGGATTAACAGGAGGGAGGTATAGAGACATCACTTTCTTTTCCTGCCGGGAGAAATGGGGCCCTAATGAAAAGTGACATGTTTACATTTTCTTTCTCACGCTGTACAAACAAGCTTTTACAGAACTCCATGAAGACTCAGCCTCACCTTCTCTCACACCTCCTCTTTTCTTCAGGACTCACAGCTCAACTCACACAACATGCACAACTCTTTCTACGTCCCTGCACCCTGTCAGCTGGACTTTCACTACTGCCACCTCCAATGGTTCTTATGAAAAGAGGGAGGAGGGATGACAAGAAAACTCTCTGCCCAGCGCCTTTATCCATGGGCAAAATATTCATACTAAAAATAACTTTACTACACTAGTACAGTGTATTTGTTGACACTTGTGGGCACTTGGAGAAATGTATATTCCTTTTTCTTCTTCAAACTTTTGTACAAAAAATCCAACTTTTTCAACATTTTCAGCTTTTTTGGATTTATGACATTTTAAGTGTGTTAAACAGCACAAAAGACCGAAAAAAAAAATCATCTCCTCATGATGCTTGCCGCCATTTTTTTGTGTTTTCTGAAAAACCTGAGAAATTACTTGGGCCATTATTTAAGAGGGTGTCAAAAGTGCAGTGAAAAAAGGGGGCAGTGAGTAAAATGGGACAAAACTGTGCTAAAAAAAAATGCCTAAAACGTGTTGGTGCTCAAAAGTGGCATTTTGAAATAAATCAGATTAAATAAGACTGAAGTCAAATGATTTAAGTCGCCTCCCTCTGGATGAGAGTTTAAAATTAAATTCACTCTGATCTCTTCCTGTCATCAATCTAAACAGCAGCTCAACTCATATTTGTGGTTTGACCCGACACAAGAGTAATCACACTGAGGGGATCCTAATGGTCCCTGTGGGCCGCATACAGTGGAGGAGTAATCCTCTGTGGGTTGTTACTGCGACTGAAGTGTTCGCACTGAAGTGCAATTTAGCTAATGGAGCTCAATGCGCTTTTATAGACTGAAGATCGATGCAGGTAATGAAAGAAGACGTTTTAGAGTGAAGGCATGGAGTCGTAGAGCAAAGGTAAAGATTAACACGTCTTAATTGGGTGAATCCATATTTTGAATCATCTTCTCTTCGAGATTTAAACCGAGCAAGAGGTCAGTCTTTGTGTGTGAGAAGGTGCAGACGCTGCGGGTGCTGGGTGGCCTCGTGAACAGGCTACTCAGGATATCACCTTTCCTCCTCCATCTCTGCCCTTTCTCTCTCTCTCTCTCTCTCTCTCTCTCTCTCTCTCTCTCTCTGTGCCTGTTGTTGATCTAATGGTTGTTACTTCCTACATGCAGGATGTAACATTTTGACATGTCACCACGAGCCGCCTCGCCACGCTCTGCGTTGCGGTATGTGTGTTAAGGTATGCGTACGAGTGTGTGTTATCTGACCAGCATCACCACGTAGTCGTGATAATTTATTACTGCTGCTCTTTTAGTTGGCTCACAGCTTCTTTTCTCCTTACTCTCATGCTTTGTTTGTCTTCCCTTTCTCTCCGTCTTTCCTTCTCTGCTGTCTTGTGTTGGTTCCAGTTCTTTGCACCGTGTGTGTGGCAGGGTGCTGAGGAGGATCCTCGATGTTTATAAAAGACATAACTGTTGAGCGCAGCGCTGCCCCTGGGGTGGTACAGTACGCGATGGTTATCTGGACCACACCGGGAGAGGACTGTTCACGAATGAACTACTGTACTCGACGGCGCTGCACTGTCTCACTTTCTTTGTTTGGACATGAATGGAAAGGAGAGGAATCAACTGGCTGTAAACACATCCCCCTCGCTCGCTCCCCCATTCACATCTCTCTCCGTTTTACACCACTTTTGCACTCAAACCGCTTGTTTTCTGTGGTTTAATGAAGTTCAGTAAAAGAGGTCGCTGCAGTGTTTACAGGTGAGATTTAACATGAGCAATGGTGCAGACAGTGGTATACTTTTCACAGGATTTCCTTTCATACCGCATGTTAGTAATGGTGGCAATTTATGAATAGCCTCCACTCAACAATTACAGTGAACTATCTGTAATTATATTTCCACCTCTCTGTTTACACACATTATCAACAAGCGCAAAAAGAAAACAAAAAGAAAACAAAAAGAAAAAAAAAACGTGTGGAAATTCAAAAATAAAGACTTTCACCCAGGAGAACAGCGTAAATGTCCCATGTAAAAAACAACAAAAGTAGACCATGTGATTTAAACACCACGTTTTTACTGAACTATGTCACTTCCAGTTGTCACATCGTCACTTCTGGCATTAACATGCATTTATTTACTGTTTAAGCTGTCTTTGATAACGCCCAACCAGAAACTTTTTCTCCCTAAACCTAGGTCAGTGGTTTTGTAGCCTAAATTAAACTGCAGCCTTTTTTACAATGTAATTAAGAGTTATTTTATATGTGTTATTAAGAGTAGAAGTTTGGATAAGAGGAATCAACCATAATTTAGCCCATGTCCATGTAATTGTGTGTGATAGAAACTTACATTATGCAATATCAGTCAGGGGTCTCAACGCGGTAACAGAAGACGGAGCATCGCGGTCATTGCAGTCAGCTCAGTGTTCAGCATTCAGGAGGTTTTCACCAGGAGCCAAATTATCCACAGACTTCTCTTCCTCTCTCTCTAAAAAAAAAGAAAGACCAATTAATAAAACTGGTAAAATCAGTGAATAAATCAACTTCACATTAAAAATCAAAGTTTTTCGGCAAGCAGGAGCTGGAGACGAGCTGCCGTGAATCTGAAAAGTAGCTAAAAAGTCCATTTATGCCAACTTTTGGCAGACAAACACAACGCCGACACATGCAAAGAGAATTTGACGCCACTGACAGGAGAAAGGCATGTACCATGTCCTTGGATAAAATTACAGATTTAGCTAGGTTTGGAAATTGTTGGAAAATATTTTGTGGTACACAAAATAATGTTGCGGTCGAGTCATTTTAAGACATTTTAAGGTGGAATTGTTACTTGCTTTTAATTTCTCTTCTTCACTCTGTGATGCAGACTGTATTTGTTGCAGCCTAGTAACTCTCCTCATGTTGTGTTCACGTTGTGGTTTAGATGCCATACCCTATGCAATGAAAAGCCTCACTGGTCGGCATAGCAGCATTTTAGCTCACCACAAAAGCAAACTGTGAAACACCAGCCTTTTCTCTGCCGCTGCACGCTCACCAGGACTTACAGTCTGGAGCAGAATTAGGACCCAGAGCAGCCGACACAGGAAGTGAGCCACCTCCCGACTTCAGCCTCGTGCTCGGGGCCGTTCAGATAACTGTCCCGAGCGATCAGTTCAGCGACGGAGACAGGCTAATCTTTAATCAGTCGGCCTAATCAGACAAATTACACGCAGTCACCAAGTGATTGGATTGAATTTGGCTGCAAACGTCATTTTCTGTCGAGCTCGTCAAATCAAGCTAGAACCTACTAAAAACCACACAAATACACAAACTCACCACGGACCTGCTCTAAAAAAAACTGAAAGTGAACTGTGACATCAGGAAGGATTTTAATTATAAAGCTTATCTATGTGTTAATATTTCCCGACAGTGGCAGACTTTCACAGGTCATTTTCTACTACATATTTAAAATATCTATTGGGTTTGAATGTCCTTGTTTAAAAAAAAACAACAATCCAAAGCACTAAATGGAGACAAATCTAAACTAAAAAGGTCCAGGAAGCCATTTACACTCAACAGTTGCTGGACAGTGGCAAGTTTTGCAGAAGATAAAATTCACTTTTACAGAAGCAGACATGTTTTGCAGTGTCAAGGTCAACAAGGAGTGTCCTAATAATACTCGCCTCTTTCTTAAACAGGCCAAACGCATCACTACAGGGTGAGGCCGCTCAGGCAAAACCGCAAGGGGCTCCAGAGGAGCTAACTAGCTAGCCTCCTTTATCTCCTTTATCGTCTGTATTGTAAACAGCCTAAATCACTGGAGAGATTCACCTTGCTGTTCATGCAACTCCATGCATGCATCCATTGATATACGGTGTAACACTGTGCCTTTAAAACAGCTAGGAAACAGTGGTTTTAGCAACAAGTTTCTGTGGGATCACATTGAGTAAGAAATCACTGATGTTTTCATGATTATCAGTTATCATCTTTTGCAGGAAGTGACTAAGAGAAAATGTCTGTTAGCCCGCAACAGTCTTTAACATCCCCCTCAGCCATGCTCAGCTACATGATCACCGCCCCTGTTCCCACCCCAGAGCTAAATTCAGCACGCTGCATCGTGTGTGAGGTGGTCACGGCATTACGGGACAGTTTGGTCATCACTCACACACGCTACACCCCACTAACTTCAATAGTTAACAGTTCATTTCGAGCACAAGCTCATCAAGTCTCACACACACACACACACACACACACACACGTCCCCTTCACTGAAATACAGTCTCACCTTTGTGTGCCCGCAGTAAAGAGCTGGCAGTTTTTGGGTTCTCATTAAAGCTCATTATATTCATATTCAGCATTATTAGCCCGGTCAGCAGACGGAGCAGAGAGAGCAGTGAAGGATTAGCGACAGTGAGAGAGTGCTGGAACGGTCAAGTCTGTTTCACGACACAGTCCAAGACAAGCTGGGAAGTTCCCCTGCTGATTTTTGACCTGCTACCAATTTACAGCTGAACTGGAGTGCATGTAAACGTCTAGACTGAGACATTAAAAACACATATTCTCCCTCTGTCTAAACATATGCACGCCATACTTTTTGAAAAATGTGCGTTTAGAGCACCAAGCTCAGCTCCAAACACTAAGTGGCATATGCAAAGATAAGTACTCAAACATGTGCTCATTCACACACACACACAAAGTTTGTCAGCAGCTGCAAAATGTGACAGCATGAACTGTTATCATCTGTTGGGCAGAGTGAACGGAAATCAAATTTCCTGCACTATACTTTTTAGATGACTCACACACTCACTCACACAACAGCAACCAGCGGGCGATGGTAATATGCGTGGCGGGGTCGGTCGTAGCATCCAGTCGGTCTGTCCAGCAGACATCAGCTGTTGATTTTCTCACTGCATGTGTGTGTGTGCTTGTGCGTGCGAGTTTGTGTTTCACTCTGAATCCATCTGTGCCTGTAGTCCATGTTGTCGTTGCCTGGCTGTGTCTGTTTGCAAACGCACAACGGACTAAGTGGGTCAGCCTATCCGCATACAGCAGTTCATTTTATGTCTTATGCATGTCTTATGTTATGCACTATTTTTTGTTCATTACTGTTGTCGAGCAGCACATGTGATCACTGCACATGCAAATGCCTTTACAGAGCAGAACATGTTGAGGCAACAAAACTACTTGTAGAGCTGCATGATTGTGGTCAACATGATCATCAGGATTATTTTCAAACAATACTGGCATCTTGATAATTCATTGATTTTAGAGGCAAAATATTTTTCACTGCACTTTCACATTTAAATAAAAATCTTTGCATCAAAGGTCTTAAAGCTTTAAGCATTAATATCACAGTGGATCATCTCCATTTAATTAGCCCAAATTACTTGGCTGGATTTAGGAAAGGATTGTGTTTTGGGTTAAAATAATTAATAATTTGACATTTACTTATATATTTAGGCTTGCCATGATAGTAGGTGTTACGGGTTTCACACAGTGTTCTAAAATACTGAGGTTGTTATCAATACTTAGTCAGACAGCGGATGCTACAATTAAAAACAGAAGAGCCCGCCATCTGCCCTGTGTGCTGGTCACAAGTTTATTAACTGGTGGGAAAATTTCTTCTCTGACATCCCAACTGTATTTGTTGCAAGCTTTAATTAGTTAACTATATAGGTTACATAACACGGGACACAAAAAGTGATCTTCTTATGCGGACTTTGTCGCTCTTTATACCATAACCCAAGTTACAAAGACGTTGGGATGGTGCCAAAAACATAAATAAAGCAGAATCTAATAATGTGTTTTCCTGCCCACCAGTGTGTAAAGGACGGATAAAGCCAAAAAAAAATTTTTAAACTGATGAAGTTTCAGTTGTGTTTTAGCCACATGCTAAACAAGCACAATTGCAGAAATTTGAAGATGGTACATTTCAAATGTAGCCTCAAACATACTTTCAGTTGAAGTACTACCAGTGACTAAGAACAGCATGAGTGTGTTAGCAACATGCGATTTGTTTTGGTGTGTTTTAGGGTCATTACAGGACACTATATTGGAGCCCTCGCAGCTTTGGACAACGCTGTTGTTTCCATTTTGTGGGTGAACGCTGATAAAGGGGATTATGTGATGGAGACACTGAGGAATCAGTTCAGCCTTACGGGTTTAGATGTTTGTATTTAATACACTCTGAGGAAATAAAGCAGAACCAATCAGAGTTTGTATCACACACCCCGCTGGAATATCTGAGTGTGTGTCGTTTTGTGTTTCTGCTCACAGAACAGGTGTCCGTCCCACAGGAAAGCGGGCTAAATCCTGTGCACCTGTGTTCTTATGAAGCAAAGGAATTTCTCCTCGGCTTAATCCTCCTGATGGTTTTCAGCCTCTCGCTAAATAACTCCTCCCTTTTCTCTCCCACCCCCTCCTTTTCTCCATCTCTTCACCATCTCCCCCTCCTCCTTTTATTTCTCTCCCTCTTATCCTGATCTTTCTCTTGTCTCTGTCTTTCCGTTCTTTCCTCCAACTCTCCTTCTTTTCTTTACTGTCTCCAGGGAATAGCCTCTGTTCTGCAGCGCAGATCTGACAACGAAGAATATGTGGAGGTTGGACGCCTCGGACCCTCCGACTACTTTGGTGAGTGGCTCTGGGCCGACGTTTGGCACCACGCACAAAGAAATAAGGTTGTCACGATACAAGTTTTATAGTTCAAAACAAATTTTATACCATACTCGTTTGTTTAGAAAAAAAACCCATACTGGCTACCTCTTGATTCTACAGCAAAAAAAAAAAGTCCTGGGCAAATTTTTCTACTTGTTCGTCAGCATAAATTTTCGTCCCGTTTTTCACAGTTTCTTTTAAACTTTGATTGTAATCTGTTATTTTTATTTAGTTTCAGTGCTATAATTAATTTAGATTGTGTTGTTTTAAACACACAGTATAAAACATGATTAAACTATGAATGCTTTGGGTAGGCTTAAACAAAAAGCCATCCATCAACAATCACTGATTTATATTATACCTGATAATTACCATTAGTAGAAACACAGAAATATCAAAGTCAAAAGGTCAAACGTTGGCCTGTGGTTTGGCATGTATACATGCTGTCTTAATATTGTGGTAGTTTTTCATTTCCATCCAGTAAATTTTATGCATTTGTCACTAAAAAAGTTTTAATTATGGTGGCGGGAAAAAGGTGGAGTTATGCTGTAAAATTCTGTGGGCTAATTATCACATAATGTCTTCACCAACAACAACTAACTTTTTAGCTCTAATTAAAATATAGTGTTCTTCCAAATGTGACATTTCCAACAATTTATTTTTGTCTGATCAGAATTTGAGTAAAAATCAGTCAGTTCAGTTCAATTATACACATTCAAGGGATGTTAATTTTGTACTGCTTTTGCAAGATTTTAATGAATATCATTTTAATTGTAAGCTATATTTAGAATATTTTCACTAATTTACCTTGTTGTCAGACAGGCCTCTCCAACTGGAATCCTGTTATACTCAAAGCTACCAGACCAAATTGACAAAAACAGTAATTTTGCCTCGCAGAACACAGGACCTGTCGGTCTACTTCTGTCTCGATCTGTGTTATTGTGTTACTTTGGTGTTTAAAGCGTTAGTCGGAATTAGCCAAAATCACATAATAACACAAACATATTAAATGATAGGGGCAACAGTAGACCAACAACTTCTGTGTTCTGTCAGTTAAAATTACTGTTTTTATCAAAGGCGTCTGGTGCTTAAATAGAACATTGTGGCATCCATTCCCTGGCAGAAAGTGCTTTGTAACGGCAAGGTAAAGCTGTGAAAATATTCTAAATATAGAGTACACTTAAAATGATTTCGATTTTTTTTGTTGCTGCTGCCCCCATCCACAAGAAGAACATTCCTTTGTGCTCTTTCCTACTTCTTTATACAGTGACTTTGGCTAATTATCTCATAAAATCCCACTGCAATAATCTCTCCCTCCTCCTCCACCAGGGGAGATCGCCCTGCTGCTGAACCGTCCCAGGGCAGCCACTGTAGTCGCTCGTGGTCCGCTCAAGTGTGTGAAGCTGGACAGGCCCCGCTTTGAGCGTGTGCTGGGGCCCTGCTCGGAGATCCTCAAGAGGAACATCCAGAGATACAACAGCTTCATCTCCCTCACCGTGTGACACGTCGGCCCCTCTGGGCCCCACCAGCAGGGGTGGGCATCATCAGCATCAGAGTTTGGGTCCGTGGGTGGGAAGAGGTGAGGATGCTGGGTAAAGGAAATGGGTTTTACATCCACAACTACAGGGCGCTCATTTCCTGCCTTTTTTTTTTCTTTTTTTTCCATTTTGCGCGTTTCTTTTCTTTCGATCTTGTGCACTTTGACTTGACCTGTGCTGTCACGTAGCTTTATGTCAAAACCAACATGCAGGGGTGCAAAATGTACTGTAAGTGAGTCACATATACAGTGTGGCAACTGTATATGATGCATGCTTCTAGACTGACAAAGAATGGGGGTTTGCACTTTCATGAGTTTATGAAGGGTACGGGTGAATTCAGGAAATAAGAAGGAAGTAAAGTCATGTTTACGGACAGCGGGAGGAAGTGAGCACACATTTCTTTTTTCGCTGGTTGTTGTTTGCCTTTTTTTTTCACTTCTGGGTGCGAGGTGCCATTTCTAGGTCGTATCAGACCCGCACTACACAGACCTCTGTTCCCCTAAAAACGTAGATGTAGAGGTTTGAAGAAAAATACATTCTGGGCTGTTTCAATTCTTAGTGCTTCTTAGGTGTGCTTTTACAGCTATCATCAGTTTGGGGGTTTGTTTGTTGTTTTTTAATTTTATGTGGCAGCCAAATTAACTTGCTTTTTTCTCAAGAAATCCTCTCTGTCCCGATATTCCCTGAAGTGGCTCAGTCTGATCTGTGAGCTGTGGGATCCCAAAGGAGCAGTAGTGTTATCAGCCCGGTCCACACACACACAAACACACAAACAAGAGTGTGAAACACATGCAACACACAACTATACTGTATATGCTTACACTGTCTCAGGACTATATGAATCCTCAACACACACATATACACACACACAGACACAAACGTCTTTCCTGATGCTTTTTTTAAGCTGATTTTGTTCTATGTTAACTTGCTAGACGAAAGCTTTTGCACCACTTTAGAGTTTGTAACGTTGGGTCAATACTGAAGTTTGATTTAGTTGTTTTTAAGACATGACTTATATGTTATAAATATATAAAAGAAATAAATAAAAAATAAACTTGCTTTCCTTTGATCTACTGTAACCTGTCGAAGTTGCACAACCGACCCAGCGACTGATGTTGTATAAAATGGGACCTTATGAAAAGAAAGTTTCTATATTCTCTCTCTCTCTGTATGTCTTTCTTTCAACTATCAAACCATCTTGAGCAAATAAAGATAAGCTTCTGAAATCCTCTTGATTTGAGTCATTTTTTTATCAGCCCTTCCTTGTCCCCGTGTGAACATGACTATCACATTTTTCCTCTGCGTTGATCCCAACTTCTGGCATCCTCTCCCTCTCTCCTGACTGGACTTAGAGCTCTTTTCTTTCTTTTATCTCCTCTCATGGCCTCACCATACCTCCCCTAACAATCATCTCTATTAATCCCCCTTGTCTTTCTCTAAAGTGTAAACTGTCCTCTTCAATCACACTTTTCACATTTCTTCCTACAGGTGCCTCCTCTCCATCCCGGCCTCCCTTCCACTCTTCCCTGCTCTCCATCCTTCCCACATTAAGCTGAGTATCAGTCATCCGTCAGTCCGAGCTGTCAGAGCTCCTCCCAGCCAGTTTACACCACAGTGGACTAAAGCCTCCACAGCTTTGACACATTCCTCTTCATCTTAATGCCCACTAAATCAACTAAGGAATGTGCCCCCAGCTCGCCGACATCGAGTTTAGTACCCTGCACACATGCAGAGACACTCACACTTATAACTCTACTACTTTAAAAATACACATGAACTCACAAACGCACAAAAAAGCAAGTTCTTCTACCTGCAAAGTGTTGGGGTTTGATTTCCAGCCTGAAAACATGTTTTCACATTTTTTTCTGCACTGTCCGCTGTTTTTGCAGCTTCATACCCAAAGGATGATGCCCAGAGATATTCTGAAGCAAAACAAAAAGGGATAATACAGGCAGGTTCTCTGCAGATACAGACACCTGCATAGCACACCTTTAACCACATAAAAACATATTGTTACAGACTACGCTTAACATATTACAGGTATACTGTGCAGGATCCTAAAAACAATGTAGAGACACAAAAAAGTAATCCCTCTCAATCAATAGTTAAGGTTAGGTGCCCATTAAACGTGTGTGGCTGCATCTGTATCTTGAGGGGTCAGAGCCAAAGAAAAACCCACATATAAAGTGGACAAACTTTGGTCCAAAAAGACATTGAGTCAGGGAGGAGGGCCCAAGTTTTGAATGAGTAATTGACAATTCCTTCACAGTACGCCTTTAACACTGCAGTCTCTAACAGGATTTAAAGTTTTCTACTCTGTCAATTTGTTGATCTTTAAATCTTTGAAGATGTTGCAGTTAAAGCTTAAATTATCCTAAACACACAGCTTGAGATACAGTAGGTAATTCTAGATACCCAGAGAGAGGATGAATTGGGTAAAAATCTATCAGATAAATTTTACATGGCTGCAAGTTATAGAAAAAAAAGCAAATAAGTGGACTTTGGGTTGTGATTGGTTCTATATTTCCAAGGTCAAGAATGAACACCAGTTTTAGTTTTAATGCTTTGGATGCAACAGAAAGTGAGCTCCGATGTCAAAGGATCAATCTCGATGACAACAAAGCACCATCATGGATGGAGTCTTTGTGGATGGATTGACTCCATTCACAGAAAAGGCCAGTAAGTGGACTTTTGTCAAACAACCACCATACGTCTCTCCCATAGAAAGCCTTTTCCACAACACTGGTAACATCAGAATGACAATTCAACCTGAGCTGACCTGGGTGTGTGTGTATGTGTGTGTGCGCCCGCATATGTATGTGTTACTGTGTGTCCACAGCACCTGATTAGGCAGGGCCATTACTGGGTGGGCTAGCTGAGGACAAAATTGGCAGTGTCGTATGAGCAGTAAGATGAAGCCTTGATACCATGGCAACATGCCAACCAAGCACACACACTTTCACACACTCTTTTACCAACTTTTAATTCAGGTCACTCAGTTCAGTGTTTGGGTCCTTTATGCTTTCATAGTCCCATAATCCGTCATACTGCTCCTGTGGTCGCCCCGAGGCCAAAAATATTTCACCGGCGAACCGACGTGAGTTCAGGTAACTGCACTTACACACTGCAAGCAACGTGATCATCAAGCTAGAGAAGCTCAGCCATCAACAACAGCCAATCAAAAATGACTTTTTTTTTTTTTTTTTTACAGAATATTGCAAAAATGGATTTTATACTGTAAGTAGTGGTAGATCTTAAACCCCTCAAGGCTACTCATTGTGTTTTTCTACTTGTTATGAGTGCAAACATATGTTTTTCCATCGATAGCTCATAGCCAGCTTGTTACTCATCGCTCTGTGCCTCTCTTCACTCTCCTCCAGCGCAAAACAGAAGCGGCCCCTGAGAGGAGGAGAGCTACAGTAGCTTGGACTCGGGAGGATGAATGACCCCAACTGCACCTCCATCTCTTCTCCTCCCTCCATCCCTTTATTTTTTATTCCTGCTGCAGCTTGGCTCTACTACAACTTCCAGCTACTCCAACAAACGGAGTACGCTCGGTCCAAGACTCCTGTGCATTTTGTTGTCCAAACAAACAAGAGCCCAGACTCTGTGAGTTGGAGGGGAGGAGTAGAAGGAGGAGAGAGAAAGGATGCAGAGGATAAAGACGGAGGCGGAGGAGTCGATGAACACACAGGAGGAGGAATGTAAAGAATTGCTACGCCAGCTACTGGACCTCTAACATGGTTTCCTTTGGGTTTTTAATGCACTCCTGTGTGGTGTGAAGTCCACTGAGAACCACAGAGATACATTTGAAAGAATTTATCCCAGCATGGGAACATTTTGCCTCCTCGTTTACAGGATGGCTTCCTAAGTGCATCCCTCCGAATTCCACATTTTATATATAAGGATTGCCAAAAATTTACAAGATAAGTTGGCTGGGAGTGATTTAGTACTCGTGTGTGTGTGTGTGT
>CAFUXE010000525.1:118938-136763 GCA_903364295.1 Serranus cabrilla
TGTGTGTGTGTGTGTGTGTGTGTGTGTGTGTGTGTGTGCATGCTTGCATGTGTATTTGTTGCATCCCATAACCAGACATAGCCACCCATGATCTCATGAGAGGATGTTTTATTTGGTGCTGCATATTTAGATCTGGCACAGTGAGCGTAGCCCCTGGGCGTGCGACCCTCACCCCCCCCTTCTCTCCCTTTCTCCCTGATTCTCTCTCTTTTGTTTCCTGTCCTCCTCTCCTTCTCTCTGTGTTCCCATAGCCACCATCTCTGCTGCCTCATATCCCTTGTCTGGGCAGATCCAGGCTAATTAAAATGCCTGCCAACACTAGGCTACAACCTCCATTGATTCTCGCTGCCTTCTCCCTCCTCCATGATCCTGACACCCTGGTGGAAAAAAAAAAAATCAACCCCCAACTGCCAGCGCTAATGACCCGAGCCTTTGATACGCAGCTCTTTTTCTTGTCTTACATATTGGGTGTGGCGACCTGACTGGGTCCAAGCTCTCGGTCCAGGGGCATCCCATCTCTGCCTAGTCCCCAATTCTGCTACTCTGATTCTTAGCTCTAATCGTGACCTTCCCGGGTCAAAGGTCACCACCCAGGCCTGGCCACAGGTGATTGAGCAATCGGAGGCTGATGGGATTGAAAGGTTAGGGATGAGAGGGGGTGTCGAGCCGAGGTCAGGGGGAGAAGGAGAGTCAAAAACTGGGTCAGGAGATCATCACAAGGTCCGGCTCAGTCTACATAGTGACGACAGAATAAGTTGGTGGTCAGCGTCAGGGTCCGATCCCTCCTGGCTTTCTGATTGGTGGGCTGCTGCGCATGTGCCACTTTCAAGGTGGCTCACTCGTTAGCTACTTCCATCATCAGCTCGGGAAAATCGAGGTGTTTCATTCAGATTGTTTTTGGTAAAGTATCTTTTAGTTAGCAAACTAGTTTACGCTGACTTAGCAGTTTGACGTCTTTATGGAGGTCAACTTAATGTGTATGTTAATGTAGATCAAGATTAGTCTCACACTGTCATTGCTCCTCTTTTTCCCAGTTAGTTATGAGGCTCACTACCATACTAATCTGGATTGAGAGTTGCACATGAGTGCAGCACTGACCAGACAGCTGGGGTGGATTGGGGACCGATAGTTATGGTTTTCCAAGAGCAAAACAAAGCAAACAAAATATTGAGCATTTCACTTATTGTGTAGGTATAAAAATCCCTGAAACCGATCCAGAGATACAGTGTTAATCCCAAACACTCTTCTTCAGCGAGATGAGGAGCGGGCTACAGAGGTCAGGTGAACTCCCTGAGATTTTATTCATTTTCAAACTTCAACATATTCAACTTCCAACCTTCACAAGTGACATCAAAAGGCCATTTATCAGACTTTCTGCAGCTCTCTCTGGAGCCACAAAAAAAGCTTAATACAACTTTTTGTACCTGCAAAGAGGCACTGGTGCGAAAAAATCGATGCCATTTTCTTTCACTTGTCCACCATATTTTTTCCAGTAAAAGTAACAGTCATAAGCCAGTTCTAATAATTAAAATGATTGTTTCACTGTCCGACACTGTCTTTACAGGAATAGGTCCTTCGCCTTTTCATTTGCAGAAGGACACGGCCGACCGCCTCAGAGAAAAGAAAGGAGAACGAGAGAAAGCAAGAAACGAACAAGGGGAGGAGATACCATCTGTTTGTTTTTCTGCTTTTCTTTCCCAAGCTTGTTATCGTTCCTCATTTCCTGCTGGACGACAAGTAAATAATTCACATGTATACATGTACCAACACTGAGCTCAGGCCTCCCTGACTCGCCTCGATTTTTGGCCTCCGTTTCAAAGCTATTCCCAGCAAACGCAGCCTTGGTGACTCGCCTTCGAACAACGTGTAGAAAAAACAAACAAAAGACTGAAATGTTCTCCCAATATTCTGCATGCTCAAGGGGAAAAAAGGGTGAGTAGCATTTTTCTGAGTGAGATATTCCATCATGCACATGACTCTGCAATCTCCTGCCCACGTTGATTTCAATGCAGCACAATCCATCTCTTCACTTCGACTCTGACTTCACTCCCTGGGGAGGCAGCTCGGCAATTGTCTCAATTGTTCCTTTTATTCAGAGCCTCCTACTCTCTGAGGAACCGTTAGGGTTTTGAGTGCAGATCATAAAAGTAGTCGAACTCTGTTCTAATCACATTAGGAAGATGAAGGAATGCAATGAGCGAAAAGTCCCCGTTGGACTGTTAAGGAAATGGTCTCAGATAATGCTAATAGAGCATTAGCTTTGAGGCATTTTAGATGAATGATTTGCTCCAGACTCTTAAAGCAACTGGTTAGCCTTTGAGATGTGATGCTCAAATTTGGACTGAGTGTACTGGCATTCTTCAATATCTGGGTAAGCATTGGCATCTCCCCCGGGAATTACAAAGTTGCTGGGTCTATTAGATGTGAGTGCTTCACTAAGTCTACTCACATCACAGAGGATTCACCTCATCCCCCAAATCACAGCCACTCACTGCAGGTGTGCAAAGTCACAAGGCAAAGGCTGTCAAGTGTCTCCTGATTTTCAGGCCACCCCAGACAACCACAACCCCGGGGCCCCCCCTGAAGGACCCCCAAATCCCTTCAATGTCCCAGCTGTACCCTGAGCAATGCCCCTGGGCTGAGGCAGTGGCTGGGGAGCAGAGTCCACAGGGGTGACCCGGCTCTCCCTAAACCCTGAAGGAATGTGTGGATTTGAGTGAGTGCTGTAACCAGAGAGCACTCTCTCCTATCTTTAAGCCCATAATGGAGCCACTTCCTGTTGATAATCAGTTTGTTGTGATCTCCCTTTGCCTTGGGATTTTGACACTTCATCTTGAGTCCTCGGAGAGGAGGAGGCGGAGAGGTGTTATTATGGTTCTGGTCTGTGTACCATAATGACAGTATGGGCTGGCATCAAAGGCTTGGGGACCTAAAAAAGTTATTTTCCCAATTTGAGTCCTAGATCCTACAACAAACCCCTGGGTATGCACATATGCACACACACACACGCATGCATGCATCCAAACACGGACCAATGTGTCACTCTTACAGGGCTCAGACTGCTTGACATAAAACAAGTTCGGGGCTCTCAGGGCTTCCTTGGGAGACAAGTAGATCAGGGCTGGCAACAAATATTGTAAGTTTGAAAATGTATTTGACTTGTAAAAAAAAATTATGAAATCACTGTTGGTCATTATTAGATAGCTAGCACACCACATGATCCCTCTGCCTCACCTACCACCACTGGCAGTTTTTCAAAACATTAACTGGCTGTCAGTTGGACATCTCACTGGACATTATAGCAACATTGAAATACTTTGTTGCCACAACGGACATATTTAGCCAAAATGTATGTACACAATTTGCATTAGTGGTTTTAGTGGTTAGTGGTCCTTCAGATGCAAGTCTTTCTTTACCTAGGGACCCATTCCGACTGGTTATCATATCATTTAACTAACTTTCCCACAAAAAGTCCACAGCCTGGATAAAGATGCTTAATACCATAAGACTATTTACTATTGTACATGTAGGTATGCACAAAAGGCTAAAATGTTGTGATATTAAAAAACAAAAACAAACAAACATGCATTTGCCCTTTCTAAGCAATAATATCATCAATTCTTCCTTAATTGACCATTAATGGACATGAAAACAACGCCACCATCCGGCCGTCCACTTCATAACTAGGTGCATTTTTTTGGCATCCCATCGGGACTATTTTTAGTCAGACACACAATGTCAACATCCGACGCGTTTGCTCCACTCAACTGGTTATAGCAACATGCTTTACTACACTGTGACAAGAGTTTGTAGATGATGCATTACAAAAGAATGATAAAGTAGGTCAGTTTTACTAATTTAGCAGTTGGCTAGTTAGCTAGATAGCTGCTCAGTTCACTCTAGCACACCGTGACCGGACGTCCCGGTCTGTCCGAGACTGTCCCGGTTTTAAGCCGACTGCACCGACATAAGAAAAATACCAAAATGTCCCTTTTTTCAACATTCACCAACAAATTGTGCAATTTTTCACCACGAGTCGGCGCTGACTAGCACACGTCAGAGGGATAAACAACACTTCAGGTGGGACAGGTAACTTACCGGAAACGTTGTCCTGCAGCTGCTCTTTTCAGACACGCTGTGACTCAGAAATAATGGGAAACAGCTGTGTTGGAGAACCCTCCTGCTTCACTGGAGACACCGGTGTGAGACGGTTTGCCTTCCGCGTTAACGTAAACAGCGAACGGTAACCCGCGTGGGCACCGGCACGGTGCATTCAAGTGCATCCCGTAAATTCCGAGAAACTCATGCTGGGGAATAAAGTATCCTGCCACCTGTGGGTCGTTTTTGTTTGTTTGTTTGTTTGTTTGTTCGTTTGTTTGTTTAACACATTGTTCTTAATTGACTAATTAAATAACTAATCTTGGATTTGAAGAATCATGACAACCCTTATATAAAATAATATACTTGTTTTGAGTGTTGACATGTAAGTTTATTATGGAAATGCCTGAATTGGTGCATACATTCGTTTTACAGTTTATGTCATTATTGCATTTGCCCATCTAGTATCCAGTATCTAGACCTTAAAAAAGACATCTTTATGTTGAAATAAATTAACTTAAAGAAGCAGTTTTGTCTCTCATTGTCTATTTTATGGACATAATGCATAACAATCGACATTCAAATAGTTGAAACATATGTGTTTTTATGGGGAATATTCAAACTCCAATATTGGCCAGTTTTGACAGCCGACTGCAG
The DNA here is from genome assembly GCA_903364295.1 of Serranus cabrilla. Classification (NCBI taxonomy): domain Eukaryota; kingdom Metazoa; phylum Chordata; class Actinopteri; order Perciformes; family Serranidae; genus Serranus; species Serranus cabrilla. The sequence continues at coordinate 123,694 of CAFUXE010000525.1, forward strand.
ACTGGGATGTGTGCCGTCTTTTCCCTTTTTTCCTTGTTACTTGTCAAATCAAGGCGAGAATAGCCGGAAAAAAAGAATGGGGGTCTTGCTAACTCCATCCTGTCTTCTCATTTTTTCCCTTTCTTTCTTTCTCTCACTCTCTCCCTCGCTGACAAACTTCCCTCAGTGCTGGATCTGGCACTGCTTTTATGGCCTCCAATAATAACAACAACAATAAAAGAGCCAAAAACCTGCTGTAATTATTTTTTAAAAGCAGCAATAGTGTTTCTTCCAGAGGAGCTTGCTGGGAGCTCGTTGGGGTAGGAGGCTCACGTTTCCACTGTTAATCGTTACCACGATGCGTGCGAAATAGCATCACAGTACGGCCCATAAACTAGGTAGGGCTTCTCTCCTGGAGGTTAAGTGCTTTGCTCAGTTAGCTGTGGTTGCTATAGGAATGGTGCTCTGTTGAGGAAAATCTCAAACACAATTCAGCGCCCTGCTCTATGTCATAGCACACCTCTAGCCGGACTGGGCCCTGGGGCTGATGCAGAATGGTAAAACGGTGAGTAACCAGGTGCAACAAAGTGGATTCCCTAACTGGTCATAATCACCCTTTAATCCATGGGTTTCTTTTCACCGGTGTCTTTTCCTTCAAACCCTTGAAAACCTTCCTCATCTCCTCACTCCCTCTCTCCTCCTCCTCCCTCCATCCAGGTCTTTCCTCTTCATCTCTGTCACGGATATCCAGCGTCACTCAAGTCAAGCAGAGAAATCTCCCCTTAATCCCCCCCGATGCAGAACCCTGCCCCCTCCCACAAGCACACATCATCACAGCCGCCGCTAGTTCCCCCATCTCATGGTCCCTACACCAAGAGCGGGGCTAGTGAAAGACATGGGGAGAAAGAAGGGTAAATAACGAAGTGAAAGCCCCATCTGACATGCCAATTGGTGTAATTATGGGCTTATAGGCTCCTAATACATTTCTGAGGACAGCTTTGTGCTCCCCCTCTGAGCTGAGCTTTTCTCTCATGTCATAAAGACAACTTGTGATTGGACCTGTGTGAGTGATCCATTTGGTTCTGATATGATTTATAAATACTTTTTTATAGAAGACTCTCTCATGGACCCCACATCTACTGCTTTACTGATATTAGTTACTTGCTATTTGTTTGGATGACTTTCAAGTCAAAGCCATTTCTTTCCGCTTAGCATTGATGCATAATCCTATAAACTCTCATGTGTTTATTATGAGTATGTCCCTGTATATGTTTCATTCTTCAATGTCCTTTTTTTAGGGCCAGATTCATGTAAGGCAATACCAGTCAGCTATTTTCCCATTGGCACCAACAGAAAGTGTACATTTGTGCCACTATAATGTCTGAGCTCTACACATAGACCTTGAATTTTCCTCCATCCCCTTGGGACCGCAGTGAGACAGGGCAGCTCTGTCTCCCTCTGTCCTTTCCATGTCGTCCCGTTCCGCCTTTTGATGTCCCCCTGCCAAGAGTCTGATTTGTGGGTTAGCCGTGTCCTCCCCTACTAGCCTCCGAACCCACTGAACATGGGGACGCAGTGGGAGTTCCCAGTGTTTTGGGGGAGTTGGAGTGGAGAAAGGAAAGGGGGGAGGTTGGGTCAGACCACCACAGAGCCGGGGAGACCCCTGTCTTCCTCCTCGCCGGTTCCCACCGCTCCCAACACGGCACACACATGTTGAAAAGGTCAGGTCTTGATAGACAACAGAGCACCGGCAATTACGCTGCTATTTCTCAGTGGCTGGAAGTCCCCTGTTTTCTGTGTGTGTGTGTGTGTGTGTAGAGAGAGAGAGTTTTTTTTTGTTCATAGAGAATAAAGAGGCAGTGTTTTAAGGGGAAAGTGAACTGGGACAGGGGGGACTGCATGTAAGGACTTGTGCCCGAATTGCTTCATGTCTGTCTGTCTGTCCATTTGTGGAAATTGGAGAATGCGCATGAGAGAGTGCAGGTGTGTAAGCGTTAGTGCACGAGTTTGTCTGTTCATTGTAGAGTCCCACATTTACAGCGTATGTGTGTGTTTGTTCATACCTGAGTGACCGCGTGTTTCTAAATGTTCATTTCCTTTCAACATCTGGAGCTGAGGCTTGCTGTTTGCAGCATCCTCCTTACAGTCGTGGTCAGAGGCTGCTGTCAGGAGTCCATCCCTGACCTCAATGACGGGGTCAGACCTTGGAGCCTGCAGGAACTGGATGCTGAGGTTGCAGGGAGCGTGCAAAAACACACACACTGGGATTTCTTCCAGCGTGTTCCCAGTATTTTCTCTCGTCGGTGTCATTTCTCCTTCACACCGAACGCCTATTTCTAGCTCTCTAAGGATGGCTTTCATGCAGAGGTACAGAGTGAAAAAGTCAAGGCAGAGTTATGACAAGAGCAGACCGCAGTTTGACAGATCTGGAGATCACACGGAGAGGATGCCGCGGTCCCTTAACAACTGAAGTGTGCTGCTGTAATGTATAATGTGTTGCAGCTGGAAGTTTGCCCTGCATACCTTGTACCACCAGCTTTGTGCATTTATGTGTGCATGTGGCGTAATTCCTGATCCCAGAGGCGGACTCGACTACGCAGTTGTGACTTATGAAAGAGCGGTTTGGGCATTGTGCCCCCTGAATGCCTGCACACCTATATGAAAAGAGGTCCAGAGGGGTTCTTAGAGGCCCCACAGAGCACTTCATTCAGGTTGCTGTGCATGTTAGAGAGATGAAGGCCTGTAAATGGCTGCCAGTAATCGTCCCTATAAAAGAGCAGCTGCGTCCAGTTGTAAGTATGGCTGCTGTACTTGGCCTCCCTCCACTGCTTAATATTCAGGTGAACAAGCCATTAGAGTGTGTATTTGAGCCTCTCTCAGCGTGAATGTGTGTATGTGTGGCTGCTTGTTTACGTGTGTAGAGGTTGTCCTGGATATGCACTCTGCTCTGGATCATTTCCAAGTCCAATCTATATCGCTACCAGCCTGTGGAATGTACCTTTGCTCCTGGGAAATTTCACCTGAATTACTGACTTACATGTGCATGAGTAACCCCACCATAAATGTTACCGCTGTTTCTAATGGGCCTATTACAAGACACGAGCTCGTGTCAAATAACACACAGCTCCACACTTAAAACATCAACACACAACCCACTAATGGAATCAGCTTTGTCATCATGGACACTGATGAGCTAGTTAGGGCTTTGGTTAGCGCGGGCTAATTCTAGCCTGAGGAGCAGGGAGGAGATCACTCAGAAGTCTGCAAAGGACCTGCTCCTTGTGTCCGTGACTCATGCATGCACATTATACGGCTGGGTGGTGCTGAGGGAGACACCAGGTTAAGATCTGTTTGTTTCTCTGTTGCAAGGCAATCCACACTGCAATCCACGCGGTCTTTGGCATTATGAGGTGTCATAGAACGGGGATGCCCAGTGGAAAATGTGTAATTGCTTTCACTGGAAACACGACAGTCGCAGGTATCATAATTGCTGCGAATATGCAGCTATCAGTGTATTGAGTTTCTATTGTCAGCGTCGCAATCTTTTTATGGTTCCCCAGCGCACTGAAGTGTGAGATTCTTTGCTTTCGTTGCAGGGTCAGAGTTCAGCCGCACTGGGATCAAGTTGAGATTGGGTTATAGATGATAATGTGTTAGAACACTTACTGTACTGAGATAGCAGGTCTTGCACTTTCATCTAATAGGTGTCAGAACTGTGATCACTAGGAAACTCCTGGGTACTCTCTTTGAAAATATCTAAATGTCTTCATTGTTTGACCTAAAAACAGAATCAAGGCAAAAAAAGGTTTTGCCAAATGCATCAGTGTTTTAGCGTTTAAGTGTTTAAATAGAGTGCCTTGCTCTTTTGACTTTTGGCTCATCAAAAAACAACAACTCAATGTTGAGTCCAGGAGGTGCTCCTATCCCAACATTTTTTTTTATTTTTTACAAGCATTTAGGAATTATTCGAACCATATCATACAACGGGTAATAAAATAATATGATAGAAGGGGCAGGGATGATGATTAAATGCCTGTTGTTGGATCAGGGGCAATGATGATCATAATACCGTATAAATACATAATTATAATTAGATGTAAGGGTTCCCTAATGAAAGTCCGGAGAGGTATATCATAATGAGATTTCCATAACCAGGCTCTATTAGTAAATCTTTGAACTTTATCTTTATTTCTTCTTCTCTGACTTTAAAACTGATCTTACACTACATATGCTCAACTGCAGTTCACCTAAATTAATACAGTCCCAGCTTCAAGATAAACCCCTCAAATGATGACTACTTTTTTATAATGGAAAGAGATGATAAGAACGGACAGACTAAGAGGAACGCTTCAATTCCCCAAAGGAAATGCAACTCATATCCACCACATTCTTCAAAAATGTCCCCCGTTTTTCCTACGCTTCTCTCACTGGGAAATATGTGTGGCCTTAGGGGGAAACGGGAGTCATCACCTCACTCGGAGAACGTCCTCTCCGCAGCGTCTTTATGGCTCGATTTACTGTGCACCAGCATCTATAAAACCATTTAATGGGGTTAATGTTGTTAGGTACACAGACCTCAGTTGCCAGTAAACATGTTGCCTAATAGTTTACGCAGAAAAAAAAGGAGGGAGAGAGAATCATTTTCTGGTCTTGTTGGTTTCATTTATTCTTATCCCTACATTACCGGTCCAAGAATTATTTTTCTCCCCCTTTTTGAGTAAATGCTTTCATTCACCTCTTCCATCCTCTGCATCTTATATGTGTCTCAAGCTCAAGTTTAAGATTTTTTTCTCAATAGTATTCATGGACAGATTATGAGAAAATTATTCTTTTTGTTGTTGTTTTGCCTCAAAAGTTGTTTAAAGTAGTTTTGCATCTCTTGGTAATTGGCCTAATGTTAATTTTTGTGTCCCTCACACTTGGTCTTTTTACGGTTAATTTGTGTAACTTTGCAGTCTTGTTGTCTCATTGTTGACCTCTTTCTTTGTGCCAATTTTGCATCTCTTCATGGTCAGTATATTTGTGTCTCTTTGTGTCTTTATTTTCTATCTCTTTGTCGTCATCTTGTGTGTCTTTGTAGTCTTTTTATATCACTTTGTGTCTCTGTATTGTTGTGTCTTTCAGCTGCTCTTTCTGCATGATATTGCATCTTTCATGGTCAGTATGTGTCCCTTCAAGTGACTTTTTAGAGGTACAGGTGGGCATAAATCTTGTAAAAAATCACAAAAACGACAATGCATCATCCTCACCTGGCAGTTTTTCCTTTTACTCACTTGTTCACCTGACATAAACAACAATCACTCTCTCCTACTGTGCGGCTGCTCTCTCACCTCTTCCTGTGACTACCAGTTTCCCCCCCTGGTGCGCCGTGAACACCTACAAGACATATGATTCATGCATTTCAATGAGGGAGCACATCCACGCAGAGGGGCTGACCTGTGACGTAATCATGACAGGCCATGATGAACCTGCCTGTCACCGGCCAGTATTAGTCATTTTGCAATAGCATCACATACTTTAACGCACACAGATGCAGCTGAGGAATGAACGATCAGCGCAGTGCAGTAAATTGGGGGGAAAAAAGCGGCTTCAGTGGGAACAACGTGTCACATAAACGGCTTTAGCAGATGGACATTTATTATAAAAATATTCATTCATTTTACAGCACTGGTACCATCCTAAAATGAACTTCACAGGCCTATTAAAATAGTTACATTAATTACTCCGCCAGCTGCTGCAGCACTCTCTCCACGCAGTGTTTCCAGCCACAACGCCCTCAGGCTGGCCTTGTGCTTTGCGATCCAGTTGAATGGACAAGGTGGAGTGCAGACCACCTGGTTGGCTGACCTGTGGCTCGCTGCTGATTGTCACCTCTGGCTGATAATGTGTGTGCACGCTGTCTCTGTCTGCGTCTCTGCTCCTGTTGGTATGTCTCGTTTATCAGGCCCTCGGGCTCTCCTCCCAGACCTCCCAGCACAGCACAACCTCCAGCTTCCTCACAACAAGTTAAGACCAGTCTGTTGTTAACCTGCCGTTAACTAGTTGCTTCCTGTGTCCCCAAATCAGGCCCACACACGGGCGTCATCACCCATCTCATCTTCTTACACATTCACTGTCATGTTAAGGGCTGCAGCCAGCAATTATTTTCATTCTTGATTTGCCTCATTATTATTTTCTTGATTAATCCATCAATCATTTGGCCTATAAAAGGTCAGAATATAATAATAAAAAAAAAGTCAAAACTGACGTCTACATCCAAAGATATTAAGTGCAATATGATATTACACAAAGAAAAGAGGAAATCTCCATATTTAAAGGGTGTAAAAAAAGCATTTTCTGATATTGTTGCTTTAAAATCACTATAATGAAAAATAACTCAATTGTTTTTCTGATGATCATTAGACATATTTACATATTTCTTCTTGCTAAAGAGTACCAAATGTCCAGACATGGTACATAACTTGGCTATTCTGCCTTAAACTCAAAGGTGGTTATGAGCCCCTGGGTGGATTATAAGATAATGATCCTCTGGGCACAGACTCGCAAAAGACCCACCACCTGCACGAGATACGAGCAAGACATGCACACTTTAGAGTTGTTTAGCTTGTATTTGTAGTAGTTTTTTGTCTCTATTTGATCATTCCGTCTCTTGGTAGTTTATTTTGCCCCTTTATATATTCACTGTGAATCTCTTTTTGTGTCTTGGTGGCTGTTTTGCATCTCCTTGTAGTTGTTTTGATCTCTTTGTCGTCGTTTTGAGTCTCTTCCTGGTTTGTCTCCTTGTAACATGTTGGAGGTGAAGTGCAGGAGGGGGGCCTGACACTTTGGCCCCTGGACCTGCGCCATGTAGGCCCATTCAGTAATACCTCCATGAGAGGTCGTCATCATGAGACATAATGACTCACCACCATCATCACTCCCATGATACTGATCATCATCGTCTTACATTTTGATTTAGTTTTATTAAACCACATTTTATCACATCCTGAAAATAAACCAGAATGATTTGATATAAATGTAATTATTGACTTCCTGGTCATATAACCAATAAGTCAATAATTACATATTTGTTAAAAATGAAGAATGAGAACAGTGTCTCATCCTTCTTCTTTCTGATTGTCTAAAATGAATCAGTTTTGCATCCTTTCCAATCAATGATTATCAATATCAATTACAGCCTGAATCTCTGAATGGGCTCTCTGCTGAAGGGCACACACACACACATAGACACACACAGACACGCGGGCTGAGGGGGGATGGGGACATGCTCTTGAGTCTTAAGTCATCCAACCAGCCAACCAGCTCCCCTCGCTGAATAGATGCACGATCACAGAAACGCGAGGGGAGGCGCAACGGGCACGGAGCTGCTGGCTCTCTATATCCAGCGGCTCAGAGGCGCTCTGACTCCATTCACTTCAGAGTCCGACACAGTCAAGGACCTGTGCAGACTGCTGCAAGACAGACAGGCTCTGAACAGCACAGCACGGACAGCTTTCTTCTCTGTGATTTTCCAAGAGGATCTGCTCGTTTGGATTATATTCTTCTAGGACTATTAAATATAGAAAGCAAGCGGTGCGTCCTGGTTCTGTTTAGTTCAACAGCTGCGCTTCTTGTTTGATATTTTTCAAGTTTGAAGTCAGTTTGTTAGAGGGTGAAGGACAAGTGCAATGCGCTTCAGACTCGTCTCTTGGGATTGTCCCACTTGCGCCTGAGGAGCTATGTCGAGTCAAGAGGACGCAGTCTAATGTGAATAACAAGAGTCAACTTCCAGCCTCTTCACAGTTGCAAAGCAAGTGCAGCGCGGAGTCTGACTGAGCCCTCTGAGCAGCTCTCACACCCCGGTTTCTCTCCCCGAGGGGATGGTTGTGGATCCTGTGGGGCCAGGAGCGATTCTGCGGCTCCTACAGAACAGCACCTTTTTCTTGTTCGGGGTTAAATCTAAATTAAAGGGAGATGAGAGCCGCACTTTGTTACTTCCTGCTGTGGACGACGTACCTGCTGCTGGCCAGCTCTGAGGTAAAGTTACCAGGACTGCACAGCACAGAGAGGTGCGGGGCTGGACAGACTGCCCCTCTGGTCCCATGTCACACACTGTGGTGCGGGGTTTTATTCCTGTGAGGGTGCAAAGTTCCCACAGAGCGCGCATTTCTCCAACAGCTACACACCGCACCACAACTTGATGCCCAGAGACAGAAAGCAGAGCAATAACTCTTAGTTTTGATTTAAAGCCTTTAATTAGGATATGATTATGAACCTATATAATTAAAAGCATTTCTTAATTTGAATGAACCGATCCAAACAGTCCCTTTTTTGTGATAATAAAAGAAGTAGTTCAGACTGCGAGGCTATAATAAGAACTGTGTGATTACATGGATTCGTTTCTCGAGAATGAACAAACAGTTATCATGAGGGTCAGTGACTACGCGCTTCTGCACTTGGACGCATATCGCAGTTATTTTTGGCTTTTGTGCCAAATCTGTTTGTAGCCCGAGCCAACTGGGCAAACGTTTTGGTTGGGCTAAGCGCTTTCATGGGAACCGCTCCGGGCGATATAAATAGCCACTGTTCCTGTAAGGCTGCACGGTTTGCTCAACTTGAGGTGCAAGCGAGACCGCAACAAGTGCAAAGTGTGGCGAGCTGCCGTTCACACGGGCAGACGTAGCGCTACAGTTCCAGATTCCTTAAGAAAACAGACGATTTTAAGTTGTTTCATCTGTGCGCAGAGGAGCAGGATAAGTTAAACAATAATTAAAGTCGCTTTGGGGCTGAGTGGCATCTAGTTATTAATTCGGCATCAATTTAATACACAAAGCAGTAATTATATTAACACATTTTCTTATTTTATGATAGGTTCCCACAATCCTGCATCACAGGCAATGCGCATCTTTTTAAAAAAGTATCATTGTACAGAGGAATTGTGCTTATTCATAGACTCATCTGGGCGCCGAACCAAGCAGAAGATCATACTTAAAGATATAACATATTTTGCCCCACTCGTGCAGCTTTGCTCCAATACAAAGCATAGCCTACCTAAAATTACACAATTTCTCAAGGGGGTTCGGCGCCACCTTCGCTCCCTGATTGAAGGGAGGCAGTGAGGTCGATCTGCGAGTTGTAGTTGGCACATAGTTGCAAAATTGTTCTGGCAGTGATCTCCCTGGAGGTTGTTTAAACTCAGGACGTTTACAATGACCAAACACATTTTGCCACTGACCCAACACATCTCTAACCTTCATCTCTTTGTTTATTTATTTTATTTTTTTGCCCCCCGCCTCCCGCCCCCTAAAGGAAGTGGAGTTTCCCCAGGAGCTGATAGACAGACTGTCCCACAGTGAAATCCACAGCATCAGCGACCTCCAGCGGCTACTGGACATTGACTCCGTAGGTAAATTCTGCCTCTTGATACTTTTGTCAACACAGTTATTGTTTTAATCCTGGATGTTGTTCACAAGTGACACTGCTGTTGTTGACGTGACAACAAAACAGCCGCAGCATCCACGATTACAGCAGCAGGATGCCTTTATTAGCTGCAGAATAATGCTCGATGGTGGAATCACTTTTAAAGATAGCCTTCCTAGTACAACATCTGAATATTTGGAGACTTTCCACTTGCATAGTAAGGCAACATGTGCTGGCTTGAAGAGCAAGCCAAATAACTATTACATGAAAGTACACAAAGGTCATCTAAAATAATCACAGCTGGGGAGTGGTCAATGAAAACTGCAATGTGTTCAGTATTTGCTTGTTGGATTGGAGAATTATGTGTAATAATCACAGGAACTCCTGATGATATGCTTTCATTATTCATGGTTCCATGTGTGCCCGAAAGCTGATATGTGTAGCTTGAGTTGAGTGTCATTTTATGAAATAAGATGTAGAGACTTACAGGAATCAGGCTGCAGTTATTCTCATTTCATTACTGATTGATCAGCCGGTTATTTCCTCAATTTGGTCCATAAAATGTTAGAAAAAAGTGAATAAATGTCCATCCAATCTACTCAATGTCCAAGGTGATGTCTTAGCCAAAGATATTCAGTTTAATTTGATATAAAACAAACAGGAAATCTCCATGTCTGAGAGGCTGAAAACAACATGTTCTGCCACTTTCACGTGGAAAATTACTTAATCTCTTACCTGCCCACCAGCTGGTAGGGTTAGAGCAGAGGGCTTTTTTTTTGTTTAGGTTGTGTTTAACTATAGACATAACAAGTTAGTTTCAAATGAAGCCTCATAGATGTCTTTACAGTTCCTCTGTTATAATCCCTGGTTTAAAAATTGTATTGATTATCAAAATAGGTGGTGATTTCTTTCAGTCAGTCAACTCTCTAAACAGGGATATTTGTTGTTCTGGGACTTTTAGCATTCACTCATGAAAACCAGCTCCAAAGACATGACTCAGGGGAGCTGCCAGGTGCAGCCCTGGCGTGCGTGATAAAGCAGTCACTGTGATAGGTGCGTCCACTGTACCCGTGTGACAAAGATGGACTTTCACTGGCAGGCATTTTTTTGTGCTTATTCTTTCAGCTGCTGCAATAAACTGGCTTTATAGCAACCACATATGTTGCCCTGTAAACAGAGACAGCGGCTCGCAGGTCAGCCGGGTTTCTCCAGCTTCAGGTTCTTGGAGGTGCTGCTGCTTCTTCTGTGGTGGGGGTCCCGTGTGTCCCGGGCGGTCTCAGATTAAGTTACAGGGGCGCGCTGGAAGAAGCTGTTTCCCTTCACATGAGCCTCTATTTACACAGGCTCTGGTCATATATCAAACTCAGGGCTCTCCTCTAAAGATTTGTTGATGGAAATTGGTAATTACTAAATTTACTTTAACAGTCCCAAATGATGTCAGCTGCCTCGCTGGTCATAGCTCATTAGCAGCCTCAAAACTTATATTCAGCAGGGCCGCTCTCTCACTCAAGTATTCTTCTGTGTGACCACTCCATTGCCTCCCTGATGGACGTATCAATTAGTACTAGTAATAGCCCCGCATCATTAGTGTGTTTTATTTATTAATTCACAATCAAAACCAACCTGTACTCCACAACGGTGATCACCCCTCTTTATGCTGAGCCCAGAATAGATCTCCAGGGTGCCTCTAGCATGAGAAGAGGTGTTTATAATTGAATTAACATGTCTTTCTTCAAACAGAGGAATGTTTCGCAGGGTAACAGTAGTAGGCTGATTATTATTACGAGGACATAAATCTGTCTGACGGCCAGCTTGGCGGCCCAGGCCAGCCCATTAAAAGACCTTTGACGCCAGCCAGAGGGGTATTTTCAGAGCTTTTGTTGCAGATGGCCAAGACAGTAAAGCTACCAGTATAGGCTGAACTGTACAGGGCATGTCAACCAGGCAGGGAGAAAGGAAAAGGCTTATATGAGGTGTTGGTGTAAACTTTTAAACTAGAGCACCTGGAAGATCTAACAGGCTGATGTTGAGTTTTGAAGGTCACACCCAGGAAATCCTTGATCATTTTGTTTTAGCCGTTACTGTATTATTTTATCACCGTCACTGATAGGATGACTTTATAATTCAGCCCATAAGGACGTAGATGTGTCAGGATCAGGAGGAAGGCCTGCAGGGCTTAGCGTGTGTGTTTCATTTAGCTTAGCGCAGTGCACGTCTGTGTGCACACATCCTGAAGGATGGTGTCTTCAGCTCTGACTGACAGATGAGATGACCCCGCTGAAGTCTGCAGATGACTGTCTGGCCCCCGAGGTGCTCCTCTCCTCGCTTTTCCTCCTCTCTATCCCCGTCTCCCTCCTTAGGCGGCCCCCCGGCCTGCCTGCTCTTATCTCTGTCAGTGAAGGACTTTGACAGAAAAGGGAACCTGACTCTTGGCATGGGGCAGAGGTGGAGGAGGATCCTGGAGGTTGTATTCCCGCTACGCTTCACTCAGAAAGGCTGCGAGTTGTTGTGAAATCTGCATTGTTTCTGACAAGCTGGCAGTCGGTTTACCTCTGGTACAGTTGGCAGCTCTTCCTATGAACCTACAGTGCCTCAAAAACAATGTTGTTGAGCTTCGAACCCAGAGGGAGGGAATTTAACAAATGACATAAACTAGTGTTTTGTCAGTTCAGCCGTGTAATTGTTGACAGTAAAGAAACAAGGAGGAGGGATGTTAGTTATTGTCATTTTTGTCCTGGTTTATATGTCTTGACGCCAGCTGTATTTTACCAAAGTGACTCTAAGTTCTTGTGTTGAATAACACTATAGAGTTGACCTCTTTGTTATGGCACCATTTTTAAATCACAAAAGTATAATTCTCAATACAAAAATAAATCTATGAAAGGCTATTATTGGGCAGTAATTCACAGATTTTTTTTCTAAACATGGGACTTTCCCTGAAGAGCTGTTTGAATTATTCTTACTTACATAACAAACATGCTTATTTTAACCCAAACCACAATCTTTTCCCAAACCTAACTTAGTAGTTTTGTTTCCAAATCCTAACCAAACGTTAACCATGCTTTTAAACTGCAACTGTAATCTGAGAGAAAACAGTTTCTGAAGTGTAATATTTTTTAGGGAGACAGAGTTTCTTTCGAAGTCAACAACATTTTGCCTCATCACACAAGTAGAGGAAGAAAGAAAAAGAGGAGGAGGAGAAAAGGGAGCGAGTGAGGCCCTCAGCTAATGGAGGGAGTAATTTGCGAGTCATGAAAGCCTGATTCATGGCGAGAGACTGTCTCCTGTCCTCTTTTCTCTTGTCTCAGTTTGACGACGCTCGGGGCGTGTTATTACATCTCAGTCACCTGGAACCAACAGAGGAGCAAACCCCCTTTTACCGCCTCAGCTCTTTCTCTCCTGCATCTTCCTGCCTGATCACTCTGATTGCCTTCTTTCCCCGTGTTCCTCCTTTTAGCGCAAAGAAAAACACCCACAGAAAGGTCCTTTTATTGTGCTGAGAAAAGGACTCGGCAGTCTATAAAGGACTTCTTTATGCGCTCCCTCCCTTTCTCCTGTCAGCTCTGACACAAACTGTCTCCGGGTGGTCACTGGTGTGATGCCCTCCCTCGCTCCCGTCCTCGTCTGACAGTGGGGGAGATGAAGAGAGGGATAGGTGTGGTGGAGAGAGAGAGAGAGAGAGAGAGAGAGAG
>CAFUXE010000525.1:142058-155922 GCA_903364295.1 Serranus cabrilla
GTGATGGCCACTTGACAAAACCTGAAGATCTTCCGAACATCAAAATGTTGATGCACAATTAGAATAGCCGGGAGCTTTGAATACAGTGTGCAGATGTTTTGACTGATTCTGTTCCTGCACTGACAAGATGGCCTTTGTAGCACACGGGGCTTCCAGGGCGCCGGGTTTATGGTCCGAGATGCTGACTCACAGTGCGGTTGAGAGTTCTGATATAGAGCACGACCCTGTTTGTCCGTCTGTCTGCATGCAAGCTCGTCTGTCTCTCCGTCCAGCCGGACAGTCCGGAGCCTCAATAGGAGCTCTGTCCATGATCGCAGTGACGAGGACGGACGGAGAGACAGTGACGACAACTGACAAGACACTATAAGGCCAGACTCCTGGAATGCTGTGTCCGTGTCCCCCTCATGACTCCGAGGACAGAATGAGCACACAGACCGGAGACGGAGCTGCAGGCGTGGTGGGCAGGGATTCACGGGGGCCTTTTTTCCAATGTGGTTCCAGCCCGCGGGCGAGGGGGGCCCGAGAGGCGTCGTATCCCTGGAAAGGTCATCCGTCAGGGGCTCGCTCCGGTCAGGAGACATTCACCACATTGTGTGTGAGAAACATTGTCTCATGCCAAGTTTTTTTTCCTGTCTGTCCTCCCAGCAGTTCGTCTGAATAGGGGTTCAGTTTGTGCTTCTCCCTGCGTTTATTAGAAAGCTAAAAATGTTGCCTGTCCACCCGGGGCCCGACTTGTTTTCCTTCTGCTGGCCAAAGATGGGAAAAGAACACATTCGCTGTGTTTCTTTCCATCTCATGCCACTATGCATTTGTCCAAATGCACCTTTATTTATTTATTCCCCTTCTTCTCTTTCTCTGCCTCTTTCAGTTTTCATGCTATGGACCCAGAAAAAAAAAGGAAACGGGTCTGTGCAGGCCCTGTACTGTACAAGCCTGTCCTGTTCAGTGGCAGGGTAATAAAAATGGCAACTTTAAATAGGACCAGCCTGAGGGAGGAGAAGGGGCAGATCTTAAACCCACTTTCTTTTTTCTTGGTCTCTCTTTGCAACTTCTTTGGTCCAACACTGTCACAGGTTTTAATAAACTTTATTTGTAGGTTAAGTAAACATAGTTGTTTTCTGCTGCCCTGGCATAGGAGGGGACGGTGTAAAGATAAGAGCAGGTTCAGGATTCATAAAAAGGATTAAGTGAGACGGGCAGAGATGGAAAGAGAAAGAAAGACTAAAAGTTGTGTTAACTGAATCCTTAATTAGTTTGTATGTATTCAGACTGTATCATCCCAGCATTCCCTTAACTCCTCCTTCACCCCCATCCTACCTCCTTTTGCACTTTCAGTGACACCACATTCACTCCCCCTTTTCCAGCATCTTGGCTCTCCTCTTTCTTTTCCATCCAAGTGATTCCTCCACATTTTTCTCTTTTTCTCTGAATGCTTTATCACAGGAGACTGGCAGAACATTTTGACAAATTTTCTATGTTACAATGTAGATATGACCAGCAGATTAAGAATATTTGAGATAAAGAATTATTATTCTTTGTCTCCTTTTGTTGTGAGTCTCTCGCCTCCCCTCTCCGGTCCTCTCTCCTCCTTCTGTTCGGCCTCCTCACATCTTCCACTCTGTGTGCTGACAGCTGCAGCTGTGTCCAGTGTTTCTGATGGTTTTCTCAGTGCTTCTGGCTCCGAGGCTCGCTAGACGAACTTGCTCATAAAACAACTGGTGTTTTTGGACTGGAGAGACTAGTATACAAGGTGTGTCGGATAGAAAGAAAGCTGGGCTGCGGTTTTGTGTGTCTTTATGAATGCGTTTGAGTCTCTGTGTGGGAATCTAGACGCCTCACTGTTTGTTCTTCCTATGGGGCTGATTAAACAGGGAGAGAATGGAGCTGTCACTCACCCTCGCAGTCATTAACTCTTAAAGCTTCTGCAGTACATTTGGTCTCTAAGTTCATTAGATTCTGCTGTCATTCACAAATCAACACGAGGAGACACAGGAATGACTCCATGCTTGTGGTCAGTGTTGGGATGGTTGCTATTATTAAGAATAATGATAGATAAAAGCTTTGTATCCACCGTTTCTTACTACCACTTCATGTAAAGTCACTTATGATATTTAGGACACAAAATAATGCAGGTGAGGAACATGTTTATCAGTGAAAACACTCACATTTTCAACCAATTCTTGGTTCATTTCCTGCAATTACTGTAGATATTATAAGGTAAATCAGTGGTTTTCTTGTGTCTCCAGCTGCACAGATACACAGCTGACAGTACTTGCAGTGTAAAGGGCAGCACACAGAGTGCTTGACACAGGGAAAAGCATAAATGAGCTGCTAATTATACCCCTGAGGGACGAAGTAAGTGAAAGAATGGCTAAATTACAGTATTTGTGCTGTAAATGGTATTTAAATTTTTATAATTTTCAAAATTAATGCAAGCAGAAGCCAAAAATAAGAACCTTAAAGACCTCCTCCAGACATGTATCAAGAAATATATACAAATTCTCTGCTTCGAACAATCACGTCTCATATGTTTTTTTTAGTTAAAAACGTATAATTTCCACATTTTCCACCTCATAAAAAAGTCAAGAATGTATGATTATACAAATTTGCTTTACTGCTGGATGCAAGATCACACGTGTGAAAGTTGCACATTTCCCAAACAACAAAAAACCCAAAATGTAATAAAAAGGGCAATGATTTACTCCTAACAAACCTACATTCAGCTGAATGCTCAAACTGGGAAACTTTTTCTTTTTGTATTAACACTTTTCAATGTGATGCATTCTGTTCAACTTTTTGGGAATCTGGGTTGCAGTTGTGATGTCACAAATATTGCTTTAAAATCAGATTTTCAATAAGCGCAGAGAAACTTTCCACTTCCAGCAAATGATTGTGGGAACAGCTCTCTAGTGTGAAACATACTTTTTTTTTCCATACAGGGAAGCTCAAACATCCAGCTGCAGGAACAAGGAGAAAAACGTATTTTTGAGTAGAGGGGGACTTTGATCTAATCAGTACGGCATCATTTGCCATAAATAAAGCTCAGTTTGGTTTAGTAGCTGGAAACTTTTTTGATGATCCTTGAAGCATTTGTACAAGTATTTCTCAGAGGTCACAGAGGGTCGTCAGCGCACATCTGTGTAAACCTAAGAAGGGGATTGTTTGTGCGTGTGTGAGAGAGAGAGAGCGCTCTATGCTACGTCAACTCGTCCGCCACAGCGCAGGGACGAGGCCATTTGTGTGAAGCGGCAGCGAGAGGAAGACGGGCCGCAGAGTAATGAAGTGTTGATGGCTGCTGGATCAAAGTGGAGGCTGACAGAGGCCAGGCGGATGTAGCCACAGCGCTGAGTGTGGGGGTCCACACACCTCCGTGCACTGGCTCCGGCCCTGACCCCATCACACACACACACACACACGCACACACACTGACAGTTACCTCAGCGACTGCGGGTCAGATCCGGGTGTTGGGGGAAGCAGTAGCTGTAGCCCTGCGGTTGCGCGGGACCCTGACTTACGGGGTGTTTCATAAATAAAAGACAGTGTGACGGTGATACAGTGAGCATGATTTATGGTCGTCTGAGGGGTCCCGTGGATTACGTGGAAGGGGGTGTGTTGGGGGGGGCTTGATGGGAATAAGGGGCCCCCGTGTTTGAAGTCTCTTGCAGCTGTGAATTATTTTCCCTTTGATTCACTCAGCTCCTCGACTAGATGAAGAAGGGTGAGGGAGTTTGTGTGTGTATAAATGCGTGTGCGCGGCGGGGGTTGTGTTGCGGGTCAGAGACCATGGGAGCGCCCTGACCAGGCCAGTTTGGCTACCGCCGCACCGGCTGGAATGCATCAGCTCCAACAGGGAAAGTAGCAGCCTTATTTTAATCATATTTTACTTCATTTTTGTATTTTCCTTCACTCCTCCTCTCCTGTCCTCCCCTTCGCTCTTCCCCTCTGACTTCATCGTCCCCCTCCGCCTCTCATCTGCACTCAGTCTCAGAGTCTGATTGTCTGTTATGTGAAATAGTTGTTCACTCCCTCCTCACCCTTTCTGTCTCTCCTGCAGCAGAGCCACTCTCCCACTCTCTAATTTTACCAGTTTTTCTGTCTCTCTTTCATTAAAATCTTATTTTCTCTTTCAAGTGCTCAGTGTAATGTCTTTCTCATCTGCAATTGTTCTGTAAAGACATATGCTGGAGGCAAAAAGAAAAGGAAAGATCACACGTGTTTGGATTCTTTGATATTTGATGTTGCACGATGTTTCTTTTGGTCTCAGCGAGCGGAGGAAAGCACAGCACACGATGTGGTCAGGGGCAGATAGATGTTCACATCCGGCGATACATTATTGTGTGTGTGAGAGAGAGGTGTGCTGTGAAGTGCCTTTTCGCTTTGGAGACCTGTGAGTTATGTGATAAATGCCCCTCTTGCTTCCTCTCTTCTCCACACACCGCCTGCGATAACCTTTTCCACCCGAATGGAGTGTGTGTGTGTGTGTGTGTTGCTGGGGGTTGAAGCAGAGGGCAGCAGCAGGTTGCCTCTTTGTCTGATGTTCACTCTACTTCTTCTGTGGTTTCTTCTATCTCCCTCTGCAGATGCCTTTCATTTGTATAATTATTCCTAAATTCCTTTTCCCATAATATCTAGTTTTCACGACAACTTCAGCTCTGATTTTCACACTTGCCAACAGTTTTTGGAGATCAGAGGGCATTGGATTGGTGAATATGTGGAGAACTAAATGGCTCAGAGTGCAAGACGCTGGTTGTAGAGAACCTGGGGAGCAAAGTTGTTGCTGCACGTAGAGGAAACCAAATCAGCGACTACAAACAGCTTGTAGCGCTTGTTTCTGGTGGACATCCATTGATGGAACATGCTTGAGTTTTTGTGCCCGACGTAGTTTGGAGAGCAGAGATACTAATCAGGGATTCCTCCTGGTGAAAGATCTTGTAGTGTGTGAACCCCTTGTCACCGGTCAGTCATGTCGTCTCCCGTAAGATTCCCGAATACAAGACAACAAGAACCAATGCAAAGTCCATGCATGCAATCGGAAAACACTGCAGAACTCGTCTTCTGCACTACAGTAGTGCAGCAGAGTGTGACTCCACACTTAAGTGCTAAGCTCAAAAGTCTGTCGGATGGTACTTGCACCAGAGAGAGAGAAACTGAGTTATAGTCATCCAGGTATTTCAGTCGTCTCTGGCAGTCACAAATGATAATATGGGATTTATAGTTTTGCTTTTTATAGTCCAACCTCTCTGGTAATGTGACATCCCTGCTGTTAACAGTACAGCGATGTGCCGACTTTGACTTTGAGTCGTGCAGTGTTGACGTAGCTTGAGTCTTCCCACCTTCCCTCCACTTGCTCACAGTTGTTGCATCTCAACAAGAACTCTTTGTTTCCGGAGCACAAGCTCTAAAAGTCTCCCTCCTGATAAATGAATTCCCACCTCATTCAGCCTCCTTCCACCCCTCCATTCTCCAAACACACACACAAGCAAACTTATTTATTTTTGCTCGATTCTGTCACTGTTCCAGTTCACGATGGCCCGCGGTGCACATCCACAGCCCCGTTGTGTTTTCCTTGGAAAGCCGGAGTAAAACTTTCCCCTCCATCATGCTCTCATCAGTGCTCCGTGTTTAGGGAATTCCCAATTAGCCCGGCCGGGACAATCGGCTCCACACAGAGCGCCGCGGAGACACTGAGGACAAACCGAAGGGGGTGCACTTCCCAGAGCCCCCTGCCTCACCCCAGCCCTCTGGATCGGATATCATCCCACTGCTGCTCGGGGGACTCTTTCTCAGGGCCCCGGATTTCTCGGGAGTTTAGATCGTTTTGATTTATACAAAGAGAGTGCGGGGCCCCTCGTCGCAGCATGGGGGTCTCTTTCTGATGTATGTTTTATGTGGGAAGTCATTGACTCTGCGCCGGATAGGAAGCCGGTGTTCTTTGTGTGGCAAAGAAGCGGCTAAAAATGGAAAGACGGGAGGACCGAAGATAGATGTAAAGTGGAAAAGTTGTAGGAGTGAAGACATCCATTCCTGTAGACTTTCACACAAGAAACAAGACAGAAAAAGAAAGAGAGAGTGTTGACAAAGTGGGCAGAGCAGCATTATAGCACAGTTATACACATACACTGACAGAGTGTGTGTGTGTGCTTTTGTGTGTGTCCTGCAGGGAGTGTTTTTAAACCTGCTGTGTGAGGGGCAAGGAGACAAGCCGACCGCTGGGCCTCTCATCGAGGGGGCCCATCGCTTTATCCACCAGTCAATAGCTGTTTGTTTGTCTGTGTGTGTGTGTGTGTGTGTGTGTGTGTGTTAGTCATTAGGATGAGCCTCAGTAGTAAGTGTTGCTGACTCTCTTGGCTTCTCGCTGGCTGCTTCCGAGCCCCCGTCACCACCGAGATTCCCGTAACCAGCGTCAGTGGAGCCGTCTGCAGAGACAGCTGCATGTTTCATCTCTCAGGCAGAGCTGTTGATTAACTATCAGCACTGTTGTTCTGGGAAATGCATGTCGTTCTGGGATAATGGCAGCACTTTTTAGCGGACGTGTGACTCAAGTAATTCAAATCTCAAGCAACTCCCAAGTCAGGTAACACAGATGGAAGTATTTTACCATTTTGCACCTGTTTTCAGGCAACAAAACCATATATTTTGCAAAAATTATGATCTTTTTCCTAACCCTAACCAAGTGGTTCTGCACCCAAACCTAACCATGCCTTAACCACAGCAAGTCGAGTCTTAACTTATTTTCTGTAAAGTTAGATTTCCGGTCCAAGTCACAATGACTCGAGTGCTTTTGGTAGATAACAATAAAGCTTTGATAACTTCTTTATCTGTCTATCCTGTTAGAGTTAGTGTAATAAAGTTCCCCAGTGAGTAACCCAGAAACTTATGTTAATAGGTAACACATGAATGTCATCTAATGCTGCTCATGATCATGGTCAGGCCTTCCTCCCCCTTCCTGAAATAACCCCCTCTGTTTGCACACACACACACACACACACACACACACACACACACATACACACACACGAACACACAAACACACACACACACACACAGGCTAATGAGAGTGATGGTCCACCTTCTTGCTCAGTTCTTCCCCGCTCTGGCCCTTTCACCCGCTCGCTCTCTCTCTCTCTCTCTCCCTGTCAGGGCTCGATAACAGCAACCCAGACACCATTGTCCTCTGTTTGCACACTGCATACCTCCTCTGCTTGCTTACCCTCTTTTCACTCCCTCGCTTCTTTCTCTTTCTCCTCTCTCCGTGGAAAGAAACTGTTGCAAAGGAGCGTCTGCTGAAACCGCTGGTCCCTGATTTCAGCTCTAGCCTCCCCGGATGACCCTCCAGCCATTGTTACGGCACTGACATGAGGCAGCTCGAGCTGTGTGAATGTCAACATTATACTTTGTTTTATCAGACAGGGATTGGTATGTTCATTTGTCTGCATGACTAATTCACCACTGAGAGCTGTCCTTGGCGGTGTGCCATCACAGGATAGAGGAAGAAAGCCTCTCATCGTTTTTGGCCCTCCGTCTGTGCATGTGTTAGCCTCATGCAGCCTGCAAAACCGTGTTGTTCATAACACCAGAGAGCGCTGGGAGATTGTCGGCCAATATCCTCTCTCGTGCAGTGACCAGGAAGATGGGTGAAGCAGGGGATATTGTTTCCATGTGGCCCCCGGGTCCTCAGTGGTGGATAGGAAGGTTACCTGCCCTTGGCACTCACATCAGAGAGGGGAAAGCATGTAGCCACCTCCCCTGAGTTACACAACAAGATCATCATAACCTCCACGCAACCTTCTCTATTCAGCTTTCATCTAAGCTTTAATCAACATAGCCTATTCATAACCCTCCGAGGATTGGTCCTTTTCATTACTAGCTGTTGGGTGGGAATTGGAGGTCAGCCCTGTTGTGTTAAACTGAGAGGGTGTTAGCCGGACTGAAGGATACGAATTCCTGCATTGCTTTTGTGTTTGTTAGATTGGAACGGCTGCTTTCTGAGGTTCTTCTGCTTATATTAGACCATGTAAGCTGTGCTTCTTGCATGCACATGTTAAGCAACACTTTCCCTAACCCGTGAAGAAGTATTAATGTGGTTTAAAACGAGCCTACAAGTCGGAACAGGGCGAGGGAGTTTAGGTGTGTGTCTGTCTGGATGTGGATGCTCCAGGCCTGGAGCAGGGGGGGGATCTCCCAGCCTCTCTTCTCCTGCCAGGGTAAACCTTCCCTGGGCCCGAGGGCGTATGCCGCTCCCCCTTACCCTCCATCGCTCCCCTCCCATTGTTTGAGCTTGCTCGGAAAGGGTCACACACTCATTCAGTATTTACACACCTGATCAACAGCCCATAGAGCACACAGCGAGCGGAACTCGATGCATCAGCCTCTGAGGAATGCTGCCGTCACACTTCAAATAAGCGACGGCCGGCGTTTTTTTATGAATTGGTTTATGAAAGAGTCATCAGTCACAGCGCTACGCCTCTTGATGTTAGCGGATGGGCAAAGAGTGTGTGCATTCATTAACGACACACACGCACGGTGAAGAGTAATGATGCCGCTGGAGCTGGCTCTGTAGCTAACCTTTTCTCTCTTCCTCTCTTCAGGTGGCGAAGGTGGAGTACGTGAGGAGGAGACCCAAGCTGAAAGAGGTCTTTGTGCGGTTAGAAGACCACCTGGAGTGTGTGTGCACGTCACAACATCATGTGGTGGAGCACTCAGACGCTGAAACAGGTAAATCTGACCCTCAAAGTTATAATACGTCATTGTTACGCAATCGTTGCCTTTTTGCAGAAAATCACTCTGAGGCTGAGTTTGATGTCCGGGTCCTTCAGTGATTCCTTCCATGGATGGATTACAGAGCGGCGCTACTGGGCACACGGCCCAGGGGCCCAAAGTGTTAAGGGCCCCTATGGCCTTTACCTGCAGAATGTCACTTTACGAGACAAATAACGATCATAAAGAGATGCAAAATGACCTCAAAGAAATAGAACAACTACAATAGGACACAAAAGAACTGCATAGAAACACAGATTGACTACAAAGAGACACAAAAACAACCCCAAAGAAACAAAAAATGCCTACAAACAGATAAAAAAGTGTCTTGATTGCATGAAACAAAACATCAAAGAGGCTAAAGCATCTGAAAGTCTGTGTGTCTTGTTCCTATGTAGAAAAGATTATTTGGCCTTTTGCATGTCTGTGCCCAGGGGCCCATTGTCTCATAATCCGTCCATGTTCCTTACGTCACCGTGCATTATCATGCTCCTCCTTCCCCGTGTCTGTCTCATGGCCTCTCTCCCTGTCTGGCCCTTTGGCTTTGCACTGAATAACCTTTTTCCACGGTTGCTTCCAAACAGACAGACACACCTGTGAGGTGGCCGGCTATTGCAAAACTGTAAAGCTTGTGTGTTTGTGCCTCTTTAGACGAGGACGTGTGTGTGTGTGTGTGGAAGTATGCAAGTCTGTGTGTTAAGGGAGGGTGTCCAAAGGCTGCTTGGCATGACAGCAGGTAAATCCACCAGTGCCTTGATCCGAAGCCTTTCTCTCCCTGGGAGCAGATAAGCGCTGTGATGTGTGCTGATAAGGCATCTGAAGTATTTATAGTGTGTCATATCTTTGCACTCTCTGCTTCTGTCCCAGGGCTGTTGTGCTTCTCTCTGTATCATAAACCCTGCTTCTTGCTTTTAACCCTCCTTCCTATCCACCCTCCCCGACTTTGTGTTTTCAGGCCACCGTAGGGCTAAAGGTAGAAAAAGGAAACCTAAAAAGCTAAGGCCCAGCAAGGATTTATTGGCAACATAATAAAGTTGCACTCATTACCCAAAGTCCACTGGAGAGCTGTGAAGGGAACAGGTAGGACTTTAGCACCGCGGCGTCCGCTCACCTTTTGGCTATGCAATGGCCCAATCAGGGCACCAGGGGGCCTGCCAATCACCGTCACCAATCACATCACAGCCGATCAGTGTGAGGAGAGCGAGGGCCTCGGAGCGCCTCGCTCTGTGCCCGAATGCTGCATGCTGATTTTGTGGCCTGCTGAGCATGCACCCATCCGCTTTGTGTCACAGTGTCGTGTTTGCGTGTGGTTGTGTGCACTGTTCTTGTCGTGTTATACAGTAACAACACAACACTGTATGTCACTGTTTGTTTCACTGCTTTTAAAGACACCTTCACTGTATCAGTTTGTCATCACCAGTTAGAGCCCGACTGATATGGGACATCTGAGACAAATACGGATTTTAAAGGGAAAAAATCCACTAATTACCAACATGACAGCCGATATAGTGATTTAAAAAAATAAATAAAAGTAGATCTATGTGCTTTGTGCACCGATTTTGCACAGTTATGACGATGCAAAGGCACTTTATCACGTAATACATTATTTTGCATTATACAAATGATATATTATATTGTCAATGAGTTCTAGAAATGCAAACACTGCAAAAATATTGGATAAAAATTAATAAGTAGCTAAATTATTAGCACTGTATGCTCACTATAAGCATACATTATAAAGATACATTTCTAATTCAACCCGAGCATCATTTTCTGCATTATATTTTCTGTAAACAGATGGAAAAACATGTACGCGATTCCTTTAAATAGAAATCTGTCCATGATCAAAATAAAAAATTTGTCAACCAGTAAGTCAGTCGGGCTCTATCAACAAGAACCAAAACATCGAGGGTTCTTTTGTAAGAAGAAAAAAATTCTACCACAAAGGTTTTCTTGCCCAGCTCTCTGTCTTTAACGCACACAACGACACACACACATATTTGGACTTGACATAACACTGTCTGGTCTGATCACTGTCTTTGAAATCTGGAGGAACATGAATCAGAACTTTGGGGGTCTTGTGTGTCTTGTGTCCGCTTGTTTGAAATGCATGAAAAAATTATGCAGTTGGGCACAAAATGAAAAAAAAAAAATCTACATGTGTTATTTCCTGTCATGGTGGAACCCATGTGGTTGTAAAGTTGTGATACTAATCTCAGCTTTCTCTTCCTCCCACAGTGGACGTGAGGTGAGACCAATCAGAACAAGGGACTTCAGCGTGGGAGGGGCCTAAATCCAGGATGCCACCAACCGGAGACCTGCTCTGTCCTCTTCCCCACTGCCGTGCAACCTTCGTTTTAAAAAGACAAACTTTTCTGTTAAGACGAGAGACTGAAAATAGACAACAGACAAAACTAAATAAGATGCCAAAGGTGCTTTTTTTAAAAATAAAAAAACAGTAACCAGTGATGATGACTTCCTCTGTGGTACGCCACCTACCCAGACAACCGAACCCTGCCGCTGATTAGGAAGAAAGATGCCGTGGAGCTCGGGGGCACGGCAGAAAGAGGCCGAAGGGAGATGATGAAAGGGATTTGTGTTGAACATTTTGAGACTTTGTTTGAATAAGACACACAACAGAAACGGCTGTGATACAGTCGGGTCAAGCTTTCGTGGGAAACTGGTGCTCAGACTCCAAATCAGCGGTGGACGACCACCAGCTGGGCAACATGAAAGTGTCCTGCCCTGTTTTTGACTCTTGCATACACAGGAAGAAAGAAAGAGAGAGATGTAAAGGAAAAACAATGGAAAGAGAGACAAATGGAAGTGTTTTTTTTGTCGAAAGACTCTATGGAGTATCAGACATTTTGAGTTTTTGGAAACGAGGAAATCTTCGGAGACCCCTGCTGGTCTGTGACTCTGCCCACCTGCTATGTACAGTCAAACCTGAAAAGGAAGATGCGCCGCTACTTACAAACTATTTATATGTGTGGACGTTTAGCTTTCTGTCTCTTCCAGTACAAAAGAAAGAACAAAAAAGATGTTTTGAATGGTTTTTGGAGACATGCAAGAGTTCTATGTGGTCTGGTTCTTTGTAACCATCAGCATCACAATCTCAACGTCCTTCTTTTTTTAGTCGATGTTTTTGTTGTCATCCATGTTTCTTATTATATTACAGTATACCTGAATGATGTCAAGTCTTGTATATGGTTTGTGTGCAAGGAGGAGATGTGAGAGTCAGTACAGGAAGATGCTTTATTTTTGTTATGAAATATATTAAGCTTACTTATATCCAAGCAGGAATTATGTTTATTTCTTTTGTTGTGGTTGAATGCTTGTATTTAATCCATTGGAAAAGATGCACAAATGTGGACAGAGGGTGGAATTGACAAGAGAGAGGAAAAAGGCTGCCAGGGCTTGTTGTGCCAGAGCTGTAAAGAAGGGGGATAGGGTGGCTCAAACATGGCAACTTCACCGTGAGTGGTCGTACTGTAGCTTCTTCTGCAGCACTGCACAATCAAGTAGCATTTCACAAAAAAAACATGCATGCACATTAAAGCGTGCTCATGGCAGTCACATAACTGTAGTGTGCACGTACACCTGAACATGGGGCTATTTTCACCCATATCACTCCGAACATTGATAAGAAAGATGGCCGCCCGCTCTGCTTCACAACCACACATGTTGTGGCTTCAATGAGCAAAGTCCAACGAGCGAGCAAAAGCAAATCGACAAGCACATGAATGGGCTCCTTGTTTGGTGAGGCTTCACTCCTCTGTTGACAGGAGAACAAATCACTGACCGCTCCACCCTGTGAAGGTACTCACACCCTGTGCAGGGCAGGTGATGGTCAGGTACAGAGCTGGGCTGAAGCCGCACCACGAGGGAACAAGTAGTTTCTTCCTTAGCAGTAAAAGTGATGAAAGTGAAATGAGGCCAACAGAGTACAAAAACAACCGTCATCTTCCACCAAATGAGGAAGTCAAAGGCGAAAGAGTGAGTCACTGTGAGTCAAGTTAAAGTCAAATCAGTGTCAGATCACACACACACTGACACAGCCCACCTGTGAATGAATTATCCATCAGTTGACTGGTGCTATATTTATAAGGCTGATCATCACCGTATCATAGAGTAAACAGTAAACCAGGGACCACGCTTAACGCTGTTTGATTACAGGAGATGCCATTACGCGATCACTAAACCTTTATTACTTTTCTTTTGGGCTTCCATTGGATAAAGACAGCAATAATCATAATTTATATATTTATGTTTTCAACAATAAATATTATTTCTGCTTACGAAGTTGTTCGCTGAATATTTGGTTCCATGATTTGTTTGCATTGTGTCTCAAGGATGTCTGTGAATATTCTCATTCATCCAGGTCATAGTTCTATTCTGGGCAAATCTGAATCGTAGGCAACTGGACTAGTATTTGTCTGGGAAGACTTTTGCCTCTTATCCAAGGGACTTCATCAGTTCGAACGCAACCAGTCTCAACTAGCCCTCACTAGTTGGACTGACAGTCAAAGTTTTAAGGATTTTATTTAGAGGACCTTTATCATGAGCATTATAAATACATATTACAACATTTGGACATAAAAGAACACTTATTCTAAAGACAAAACTGCTTTAATAAATCAGCTGCATAATTTAATTTACAGTGTATTTGACTTACAGTATACTGTGTATAATGTGAGCTAAAAAAAAAGTGGCGTCCACATGTTTGTGCTGCTGCAGGAGGCAGGACAGAAGCTGGATGTGAGGGTGGTGTACACAGGAAATGTGAGCTTTAGCAGGCTTGAAGGCTGAGCAGGAGCCGGGCTTTACTCCAGGATCCACCGGCAGCAGACGGTAGGTGCTGGGGGCTTTATTACTTTTCCCAGAGCAGCTCACCCTAATCCCAGGGCTAAGGGACATGAAAGTCTCCCTCCTCTGAAGAAAAGGCAAAACATGAAAGAGGGAAAGGATCAGAGGGACAGTAGCCCTGAGAGCCAGTGGAACAGGGGATAAAGTGAATAAAGTAAAGATAAAAGGAAGAGCGGAGGCTTGATTGATTTTATTGTTTTTATCAGACGTTCACAGCTTCATTCATAAGGACGGAGGGGGG
>CAFUXE010000525.1:156198-184217 GCA_903364295.1 Serranus cabrilla
GTGTGTGTGTGTGTGTGTGTGTGTGTGTGTGCAGCCGAACAATACAAAGGAGGTCTCCAAGTGTGAAACATGGACCGCAGGAATTTTGGGCTCTTGCGGAGGGCAAACTGTGATTTGGCTACCCACAATGCACAGGGTCAGAGTTCAGGGTCCAGGGGTCGTATGGGGGATGTTGCTGGTGGTGCAAAGTGGTGGATGCATTGAAAAGCTTTAATCATCTCCCCACTTTCCCATGTTTACTGTAAATACATTTTTGCATCAAATCCTTTTGGGAAATTTGATGTTTTTTTTTACATTCTTACCTCCAATAAGGAGGTCATGTTTTTGGCACGGTTTGTATTTTTGTATGTCTGTATTTTTAGCAGAATTACGGTTAAACAGCTGGCTCAAATTTCATTAAACCTGATGGAAAGGTGAAGCATCAGCCAAGGAAGAACCCATTAAAGTTCGGAGTGGTTTTAAAATCAGGGGGCAGATACACAAATATATTTTCACTTGCATCAACATTGTGAAATAGGGCAGCGTGACTTCCCAGATTGGGAAATGGGACTGTCCAAGGAGCCTGTGAATGCACCGTTGTCTGCACTCTTCTGTTGGTTTGTTTGTCCGTCAGCAAGATTACGGAAAAACTACTGGAGCATTTTTTCATATAATTTGCAGATGTGGCACGGCGCTCAATGGCAACATTTATATTGGAAATCTATCCAGACATATATAAAAGTTACACTTGCTTATTTGCATATCACAAGGCTGGACTTTCTGCCCTGACGGAGGTCCACGCTCTCCAAGTTATAGGATATAAAACTTAATCTAATTGACAGAAGCTGTTAGTTTACGGCCTCAACCCCCTCAGAATCGGCCTCGACTACTTCCTTCCCAGATTACAGATCTCGTAACCTTTGCTTCATTACTTACACCCTTCTCTTCCCTCTCCCGTCCACCCCTTTCCTCTTCCCCTCCCTGTCGCCCTGTTATGTTTCTCCTCTCTGCCCCAACCTGTGGCCTCTGGGTTTTGAGGAAAGGCAGAGGACGCCTTTGAAGATGGCGACAGCCAAGTTTGTCCGGGGCCACAGCCATGAATGCACGTCTTTGTCCGCCTCACTCTCACGTCTTCATATCCTGCCCCCCCACTACACTCCTCATCCTCCCTCTGCCCCCCACAAACTCACACGGACACGCTCATGGCCTCGCCGGGCCCCCATTGCACAAATGACCCCGCTAATTATGTATTTAAGGTATTTGGCTCCTGTGAAAACAGCTTTGGGTTAGCGGTGGATGGTGGCGGGGGCGGTTGGGGAGAGGAGGGTGTGCAGGGACGTGGGGTGGTCCATGGTCTCATGGCTATCATTACTGCCCAGCGTTTTATGTAAACAGTGGATTAGAGCAGCGAGGGTTGATTGAGGAGAGGGGTGGGGGAGGCGGTGGTGGGGTTTGGCACAGGGGTAGGTAAGCGGGTCGCCTGTGCTTCTCAGTTCTGGTCTCTGGTTTCACCCCTGGGTGGCAGTCCCTCAGAAACTTTTCTCACACACATCTCACCTCACACAGGTTTATCAGCAACACAGGAGAGATGATACAGCACGTAAACTCTCACTAATCTTTATGATGTTCTTTTCTCTTCAGATAATTAATCCCAAGACTGGAGACCCATTTCCAACCTTCCAGGGGGTCACATAAAAACCAAGCTGGAGCTGAAAACTGAAGGACTGAAGCTGCAGTTCCTCAGCTGGCCACTTGAGGCTGATTCCCAAAAGGGAGTTGATACTCATAGACCCCTATGTTAACATGCTTTACAGCAGAAATAAACATGTTTACACCTGGTGTGATGATCATCTTTATAGCTATTTATCCCGTTCATGAAAACTCTGAGTGGAGAACATTTTTTTACAACTCACATATTAAGGCTTAAAGTTATGCAAAATCAAGGGCATGGCTGCTTTAAATTACAGGTAGCTGCACTCACCCCGTGCTACACCTCTTTGGACCTTTTTTGAATTAACCAGGAGTGACGACTCGAGCCACGGGAACCATCGATTTCATTCCAGCTCCTGAGAAACCTTTACTTTACTTCCTTACTGGGAACAAACTGACCCACTTTCCAACTTAAAGATAGTCACCCTCTGAACACAATGCAGCTCAGAGTTTGTCCCATCCTTTTCTCTTTGTTAAAATGTTACGTTACGTCCCTTCTTAAACAGCCCCCCTGAAACGATTGCTCTGAAACCTGATCTTCTTGCCTTGGATCCCCCAGTTGAAAGGGCTGACTGATGCTGCTGATAACCCTGAGATGGACAGCAGCCTGCTCTTTTCGCTTCAGCACCAGCCCTCTGTTTGGGCACCACGTATGATATTCTTTTACTTTATCCATCATGCAGGTGATAATATTGTGTGAAAAATCCAGCTCCCCTTAACTAGATTCTACTGGTTGCAAGTAAATTTTGAAGACTCTGTTAAGGCTTGAACTTTGTTGGCCAAAGTGCACCGAAGATGCACATTTTTATGCCACCAAAAACTAATGTTTTATTCTCTCCTTCATTAGAATAGAGTGGACATGAACGGTAGACGAGTATGTTAATTTTGCACACATGTGACTGTGCCCTAATACATTTCTCTTGCATCATTGTGTAAAAATAAGCTACATCAAGTCATTCCAAAGGAGCTGCACAAGGGGGGCCAAAATAAAGATCACAGGCCCACACTGCTACGTGTTGCTACATGGTAACGTGAAGGGGACCGGTCATATTGGTTGCAGATTGTGTTACTTTCTCCCTAATTTCAGATCTAATCCGGATTTGAACAGGTTCAATTGTGAAGTTTTTGGTTTAGAAACGTATATTGGTGACGTAATGAACGTGCCCCTGAGCTATGACTGTCACAGTCTTCAATGATGGTACAAAGATGGTGAGATCACAGATGCAGAAACACTGACTAATCAGAGCAGGCTGGCCTTTTTTCGGCAGGTGTGCTTAAAGAGACAGGTGCTAAAACGGAGCGTTTTAGACAGAGGAATAAATATAGATATCTCCAGACAAACAGTATGAGAAATAATGTGTTGTCTGAACATTAAAGCATGAAAACATGTTCTAGTTGAGACCTAGAACACAAGTATGAACCTGAAAATGAGCATAATAGGTCCTCTTTAATCTCATTAAGTCTGATTTGAGTTCGGCAAAAGACAAAGAATCACATTCTCCCATGTGGCAAACTTCATTCACCGCAAGTTGGCAAAAACACACAGCAAACTAATCCATCCAACCCAGTGCATACAGGGTTTACTGGTAGGAATTAGTTCTCACTTCCTCTTAGTCAAATCTGCCTGTATCTCTTTTAATTGACTGTGCCAGTGGAAAATCCTCCAACCTGGAAATCCTCGGGACTGATCCATAAGTACTCAACTTGTACTTTGTGACTGCAGTGAGCCTGGCGGGGCCTCTGTCAGGTCTTGTTAAACGTAGGAGGGAAGAAGCAGGGAGTGAAGGAAGGCGTGGCAGAGGAACTACTGAGAGTGTAGAGGTCTCTGGAGGGAGATAAGTCAGGTTCTAATGGGAGCTGAAGTTTGTATGTGTTGTAATTACAAAGGGAGATGAGTGGAGTCATTGCCTCTACTGTATTTGTGTGTGTGCGAGAGGTAGAGTGTGTGAGCGTGCATGTTTTCCGATGGGAGCGCGGTGAGGGAAGCCAGTTTCCCTTTGCACATCAAATAAATCAAAAGTCTACAATTAGAAAGAAGGAGTGAGCCGTGTTTGGTTTGTGGGAAGAGAGGAAGAAAGCTTGGAATGTGTCACTGCTATTGAGGAATGAGGAGTGCGTGCATGTGTGCGTCCGTGCACGCACATGTGTGTGTGTGCAATTATACGTGTGAGGTCGGGAGTAGCCGGCCCA
Source organism: Serranus cabrilla (assembly GCA_903364295.1). Classification (NCBI taxonomy): domain Eukaryota; kingdom Metazoa; phylum Chordata; class Actinopteri; order Perciformes; family Serranidae; genus Serranus; species Serranus cabrilla. The sequence continues at coordinate 160,078 of CAFUXE010000525.1, forward strand.
GCCAACATTCTTGGGCAGCAGTATTATTAACTGTGGTGGAACCATTATCAGTGTTTACTTTGATCCAACCACCATCAGAGGAGTAACGGACTCAGCTGAACTCGGCCTCTTTCTCTTTTTCCTCTCGGCGAGCCTCGTCTTTATCTCGATGATGTCCTTTACCTCATTATTTTCAACACAAGAAGGACTGGTGAGATAAAAGCGGGCTTCATTAAGATGCTGACTAAGTTATGTGTGTGTGTGCAGCCAACACAGACCATCGTAGTGTCCGATTCTTTGGATGAAAGCTGTTGAACTTTCTCTGAAGTGAGCCAAACACAGAGGGCTCACAGCTCTCCTGCGTCCCATAATTCAACAGTGCGATAAGACCACCTAGTTTTACAACCTTACTATAACACTTGTGAGGAAACACACACACATGCACACACACACACACTGCTCTCTTATCTTTAAAGCAACACTATTGTCAACAGACGGGGCAGACACACACACACACACACACACGCGTACAAAGAGTTTCTTGTGCTGACAGAAAGAAAAAAAAATGACATGAGCTACTTTAACGTAGGACTCTGGACCTTGATGTGTGTGTGTGTGTGTGTGTGTGTGTTCATGCAGTTTGCATTCAGAGTGTGGGAAAGAGTGAGGAAGCAGCCACACACCTATCAGTCTGATGGGGGCATGATGAGAGCATCACAGAACAGACCTCACACTGTTCACACCGACTGGCAGGTGGCAGACACACCTGGTACAGAAGTGTAGCTGCACACACACACATACACACTTTCTTGTACATCTACTTTTTCTCCTTTGCTGAGAAATTTTGGATCTGGCCTCTTGCCACCACCGCTGCTTACATTAGGTTCACCGCTGACAAAACTTGCTCCCATTTATTCTGTATGTGACCATTTAGCTGCACAAAGCATGCTGGGAAAGAAAAACCATTGAATGAGAAGGTGTGTCCAAACTTTTGCCCGGCTGTGTTTGTAATATAGATGGTTAACATTACGTTTAAAAATGATGCAAAGTAAGTATTTTTTCGCAAAACAGCCTCTATAACTTCCTGTAAATTAAAGCCATGTGAATGCTGTGACACAGGAAACTTCCTGGGGTAAAAAATGATAAATTAAATCTAAAATTCTCATTTTTTTCATTATTAAAACCAATTTTGATGGTTCAGGAAGAATACAGAGCTACTGTATCAGTGAGACAACCTCAGCATCTGTACTTCCACCTTCCTGAACTATTGACTTCCACTTAAAGGTTGTTTGTGTTTCTGTGGAGGTATTTACTGACGACCCCTCCAACACACACACACACGACCGTCTTTGATGCGAGGCAGAGAGGCAGGAGTTTGGGTGGAAGCCGGTTTGATGGAGTGGCTTCTGAGGGAAGGTCACGACAGCAGCAGAGGAGGGACTGAGAGATGGAGGGTCGACTGGGGAGAGGAAAGGGTGAAGGGATCTCTGACAGGCCGTTAACATCTCAAACGTCACAGCACCTCGTTTGTTCTCTTTGTCACTCCTTGCAAAAGTCTCTCTTTCTTTGAATGCAACATGAGGGTTTCTCTTCTATTCCAACTTCACGTTGCATCCTTTTTCTCTACTGCTCTTACATTATTTCAAAATCTCTACAGTCTGCTTGCTCTCATCTGTGCACAGCTTTTCCCTTTTCCCTTCGCCCTGTGAGATGATGTCATTGCAGAGAGCGCAGACACATGCATGCGCAGTTCCCCACCAACCCCAGTGCTTTATATTCAGTGGTTTTAGTCTGACCTGAATATCTCCGACATGACTTTCACCAAAGCTAATAACAGCAACGGGATAACTGCTACCAGTGCTGCTGCTGGAAGTTGCCTGGCAAAGTTATTGTCCCAGGATGAGAAACAGGCCCGGCAGTGGTCGGGAAACTCAGTGACCTGCATGCCAGTTTGACTGCACCATTTATGAGTTTAATTCAGGTTCAGTCGTACCCCCTTCTCCTTCTCCTCACACACACCCCTCTGTCTCTCCCTCTCTCTCTTTAACTAGCTTTCCATGAGCTAAGCAGCATGTGAACACCTGCTATTTTAAATGACACTCATTGTCGTGCAGAGCTGGAAGTGTAAATCATTGCGGGCCACTGTGCGAGGCAGCACTCGAACATAAATGACTGACACCTCCAACCCGCTAACAGAGAAAGGAGGGCGAAACAGAGCATGTGCTCAGCGTGCAGGAATTCATCTTTCACTCCCCCTTCCCTGTTTAGGCTCCAGACACACGGCTATCAAAGACGTGTTCAGTAGCTGCTCAGAGTGTTTTTATGCTGCTGCAGTCTGTGTCATGCTCTGTTAAGAGGGGTCAGTCTGCAGCCATGCTTGTGGTGCTTTGTGCTAAATGGCTGCAATGCTAACACAAACTACAACCAGATACCCATGTCAGCTGGCAATGACAGCAAGAGCAGCTCTCTGCAGGTTTGCTTTATAGCCTCCTGAGCCTTGCCTGCTCAGGTGTGCTGCATCTCTGATGATGAGGTCTCAGCTCCGCCCATCCGTATTATTCCACCCACATACCTCCAGACACACCTGACGGAGATCTGCACTCTACTCAGTGCACTTTTCTGAAAATACAAAATAAAAAGGAGAACAGAATAATATACAGATTTTTAATTGGGAAGAACTGAGAAAAATGAATTGCACAAATGCAATGATAACATCTGATAATGTTCAGATAAACAGTTAAAGATAAAGAATGAATTGATAAATGAAAAGAAACTTTCTACTGACTGCAGACGGCTCCACAGTCTGCCACTTTCTTATATTTGTGCTGATTGATTTCCAAGCACTGCTTTAGAGAAAACACCCGAATATCCCCAAAAATATAACAAATGCTTTAATCTTAAATTACAAGAAGCTGTTGGTTTTACTCACACACACACACACCTATACAAATAACACTTGATACCCTCTGTGTCTACTTGAGCAGATATGTGCGTGTGACTCTGTGTATATCCGTAGCCGCTGTACGTTGTCGGATGCCGTGAACAAGTGCTGAGCGGTGGGGGGGCTGAGGAGCCGAGGAGGGAAGTGTTCTCTATAAAGAGCTCAGTAATCCCTGACTGTGCAGCAGGGGGCTGAGAGCTTCCTTTCCTCTGCCATTCTCTCATTGTAGCCGTGGACACTCACACACCGTGCTTTGTCATCGTTCTCTATTGTTACACTGCTAATCACCTCTCTACTTTTTCTCAGCTGAGCCTCCTTTTTCAGGCCTGCAAGGCACTTAAGATGTTGAATGCACTGCTGTCAGGTGGAACTTAGACTGAGGTTTGTGTCCTCAGTGTTGGGCAGCGACACATTTCAGTAACGTGTTACTGCAATGAGTATAAAGTGTGAAAGTGGGAGCTGAGTGCCATCACTGATACCCCCAAAACACAGACTGGCTACTTTTTAACCCTGATTTTTTTAAATTATGACAGGTGTTAAATATTACAGTTTATCTGATTTGTGAGTGTGGAAGTGTAAGAAGTGACCAATGGCACCCTTTGACTGAATCATGCTGAGTAATCAACCATCTACTTTTCTCATCTACTCACACGCTGTAAGTTACAATCTCAAAGATCTTTGTTTTGTTTAGCAGCACACTTTGTGATGAGAGTAACTGCAGGCGTGATTTAGGTTTCATCACCTGTAGTTTCTTTTCTTTGTTTGGCCATAATAACCATTAACTAGCAGTGCTGACAGTGCAACACTTCACACAGAAGTTGGGAGTTGAAGAGCAAGCCTGTGTGTTGCATTAGCTTGGCTTATGTTGCTCGTAATGTAACATTTTTGAACAATTGTACATCTGCAGCCACATCTGCAACACTGTGGGACAAAATTGTAATGATGGACGATGACAAGAACTAGTTATAGTACATTTGAATAAAACAAGCATATAAAATTTCCCTTTAAGGCACATTTTAAAGACATAAGTAATGTGTGATTAATTTGCCTTTAACTGTAGACAATCACGTGATTAATTGTGATTAAATATTTGAATGTAGGGACGGCTAAATACTTTACATATGTCATGAACTGCATCTGCAAACTCAAGCAAAATAAGTTTGTTTGCCCCGTTTTGTACGACTGAATCAGAGCTGCAGTGAACGTTTATGTTGGAATAACACAACACCAGGGATTAAGTGTGATTGTGGTGAAAGAAATGCCTCGGGCTGCTTTCTGAGTAGTGTGAGACCGTTGATAATCAGTTTTTTTCCCTCCTGATCTAATCACTTCAGTATTCTTTTATTACCAAGCCTCTAATGAGATCTCTCTGCACCACAAGTAAAAGCAGTGGCTTTGTCTCTGTGCACAACAGCGTCAACTCTCCCCGTTCAAAGTCCCATTAAAAACAGATTGTGCTGCTGCTCAGCCTGACTCCTGAATCCCATTAAAAACACCCCACAGAAGTGAAACAGTCATTAGCCAGTGAATCGGCTTTAGTAATTAACTCTCTCTCCCACTGCCAGCCATTGTGTTTATCGTTCTGCTTTAAAAGGGGAAAAAAAGCCCTCCGGGGCCTAAAGTGGCGAGACGCGAGTTCCTCACTGACGTAATGTTTTGGTTTACCTGCAGTCCCGCGGGCAGGAAGTGAGAAAGAGCATTTAGATGATGTGTGATAGGAAAACAGGAAGTCGGAGTAAAATAAACAGAATTACGGGTAGATAGTTAAATTCCCTCAAGCCCAAACAGGTCCAACAAGGGGCCTGATTGTAGCGGAGGGCTTTGATTAAACACAGAATCATGCCACAAGTTCCTCATTTAGGATTACTTTGGTGATTACTGTGATACAGCTATTGTGTTTATTTATAAGATTTAACCTCCATTAGCGCAAATGTAAAGTAGGATATGAAACCGAACCGATATAATGATACAGTGCACATGTTTACCGACCTGAATGAGAACTTTCTGGTGAACGTTATATCCAGGAGACTCAAAAACTCTCCAGTATGTTTTATCCCTGCTGTCATTCTCAACATTTTTAATGGAGCTGTAACTAAATAATGCTCCCTTTTAACGCTCTAGTTTTTCTTTCCCCACCACCCGTATCAAAGAGCTGGCCTGATTCTGTCGGCGCTGTCAGTGCTTCAAAGGCAGAGTTTCAGAGAGGGGCTCTATGACGTCCAGTGGCAGTGTTTCAAATCACCTCTGGTGCAGTAGATATAAAGATAGCATTCATCTATTGACTGCTTTATGTTCCCACTGTGGCACAGATAACTACCTTACTGTCCCAGGACAACAGGGTCTGTGTGGACCTTTGTTGCTCTTATGCCAGTGGCACAAGTGTGCATTTCAGCTCTAAGTTCATCCGAGCCACTGAATGCTGAAGGGCTCGTGTGCATATGAGAGTCAGGGAATGACAATGATAGTATTTTTGCACCGGGGGAAACCAATACCACAACAGGAAAATGTTAATGTGTTTGATAATTTGATGATATTACAGGCTTGAGACATTCGTCTTAGAGCAAATTAGGACATTAGCTCTTTTTTTTGAAAAGACGGAGCTTGTCACTGAGCCTCCTATGTAAATGTGTAATGATATGTAAGAAGAGAGGAGAGCAGGATGAGATAGAGGTTAAGTGAGAGAGCGTGAGAGAGACAGAAAGTGAAGGAAAGGAAAGCAGAAAGAGGGTGAAAAGGCTGATAAAGTAAAGAGGGCAGCAGGAGGAGAATATGGTGATTCATGTTACTGACACTGTATTTCAGGTGTGTAGAGTAAACACACTGTTTTTCACAGGCTGTTGCAGGCTCCGTTTTAATGCTATAGTAAAGAAACCACAGGATGAACCATTTCCTGAGGAATCTTGCTGGGAAGTATTCGAAAAAATGCTCTTTAATTTTTAGTGCGGCAAAAGCAAGCATGGCAATTTTAAAAGCGGTCCCTTGACCTCTGACCTCAAGATATTTTAATAAAAATAGGTTCTATGCGTATCACATGCATGCCCACTTTATGCTAATCCCATGCATTTTTAAGCAGGAATCATGCAGTTTATTGCATGCAGTATAGATGTGTTATTTCGCCTTCTGTAATTGAATATTTCTGCAAACTGGGGTTCCTGCTGGCCATTCATTCGCCGAAAAATGCTGTGCTTGCAGAAATCTCCAAAATGTAATTTGTTTTTGAAGCCAAATCACAGCATGAATTTCTCTGAGGTGTTAATCAGGGTCTTGGTGTATTAATTGGTATTTTGGAGGAATTTCTGAAAACTTTTATTAATACTTGACTGGTAAAAAAAAATCTCTGCAACCAATGTCAACCCAAAAAATGCTGCAAGGCTTAATTAAGCATGGGAATAGTCTTTTTATACTAATATCATCATGTTCTAAGCCCATAAACACTTATATACACTCAGGAATCATGAGTTTTACCCTGAGTTTGTAGAAAGAAGGAAAGTGCTCCTTCTGCATGTATGTGCTGTGAGATGTTCATGTCAGTGACGTGTGTGTGTGTGTGTGTGTGTGTGTTTGAAGATCTTGCAGCAGCCTCGGTTCAGTGGAAAGCCGTCGTCCTGTTGTTTGGTGAGTTGCTGCCGAGTTGATGGAGAAGAGAGATAGACAAGCAAAGAGCGGGCATGTCCACACTGCTCTCTCTCTCTTTTCTGTCTTTTTTCTTTTTTCCCCCTCTCCCTCCATGTCGATCTCCGCCCTGCGATAACACACAAAGATGAGAAATCAAATCCCTGAATTACTGGCAGCAGTGGAAACATTCTCCCTTTCATTCTCTCCGGTCTTTCTGTCTCTTTTCATCTCTTGTTCCCAGACTCAGAACAAATGGTCTCATCAGGCTCTGGTGAGGCACAAGCGCCGGGTTGTGGGTGCCAGGCTGAAGCGCGGGTGGCATGTTTTTTCTGCACAGCTGTGTTACACTGCGGTTGGTGCTACAAGGTGGCATCGCGTGGTCTAATGTGTAGAGGAGTCACGTAAGTCTTCTGGGTAACCTCAAAGCTTCTGAATAATGGGGCCGCTGAGCTGATTACTTCATGCTGGTAGATGGGGATTTATGAGACTGAAAGAAGGATCCACTTTGAAATGTACAAATAAAAAAGTTACACTTTGTGTTTCAAAGTACTGCAGTTAAATCATCACGTTGGCTTTTAAAAAAAAAGGTTTTAGCATAAAAGAGTAATTATTATAATCAGAGCTTTATCAGACATGTTGGGTTAAAAGTCCTCTGGCTGCAGAAAAGAGTATTGTATAGAAATCTATGAGAAAATGACACTGCTTTAGAGCTAGTTTCAAGCATAGACTGTATATAAACAATGGACACAGTCACAATGACGTCACCGAACAGTTTCACGCCTTTTTAAAATGTACACGTGCCCTGGATACGCATACATTTGCTTCACTTGTATCCCAATTGACAACTCGCCAAGTTAGCCACCTGTCAATCAAAGGTAGCCACACCCCAAAACATAATGCTTCTTTATCATCCATTTTCTTTTGAATGGGACCATTAATAACTGGAATGAAAAGACCTGAAACTAGCAATTGAAGCAAGAATTTCTGAGGTTATAAATAAAGTGAGAAGTCGTTCCGTTTTGTATTGAAATAGATTTTGCACCACTGTTGGTGACCCCTATTGGATTAGGGATAGCTACCTTGTGATTGACAGGTCGCTGCTAACGCACATTGTGTGTTTTCGCCTCCGGACCAATGAACATACGTTCGTAGTCTATACAGGTTATGGTTCAAACGAGCATTTGCAACATACTGTACAGCTTGTTTGCTTCATGTATGGCAGTGAGGCTTTGTTAGACATCAGTTTCCGAGCCTGTTGTCTCATGAAGATTCATGTGCATCTAAAGAGGGATAACCGCCGCGGTGAGAAGAGCCCGGAGGATTAAGGAGTAACACATGGGAGCTTGAAGGAGTGAAGGTCAACACTTTTGGAGGCAGAGACAGACAGAGAGTCAAGTAATGCTGCCGAACACCTGTTAGTGCTGCAGGTCACAGCACCATTGAATGCTGCTTTGTAAAATATGGCCTTTCTGACCTGGTCTGTTGCTAATAGCATGGGAGGTCAACAAGGACCCTTTTTTTCTGTGTCTGGCTTTATTCAGTCTGTCAAGTCTGTTCAAGTTTTACTTATTTTCTTCAAAGTTGTCAGATCAAGAGATGCACTCAGAGGGTGGAGATCAAACTGGAAACTTCCCCGTCAGCTCATGACAAAAAGCCCAAAAACAATAACAGAGTAAGTCGACGCCAGATAGTCCAAGGAAGATGTAAGTTGCTTTTTTTTCTTACTTCTGTTCTTGAGTGTGACTTCGCGTGATGAGAGATCAAAAGCAAACTTCTGCAGGCTGCACTGGAGTTACAGAGGTGCCATTGTGCGAGTGCGTGGCCCTTCCAGCAAGTATGGCAGCTCGGTGCCGGGGGCCCGCGTGCAGCCAACGCTGCCTTTGTGTTGCCATATGAAACAAATTTCGCTGTGACAAGCCGGAGCCCAGGAAGTCACTGCTGCTGTGAAATCTCAAGCGCAATCAACCACCACCAGCCAGCCACTGACCCCTCTGCTGTCATAAAATCAGAAATTCCCACAATTGCAGGCATTAACTTCCTTGTTTTTCATTGTTATATCATTACCAGAAGTTGCAGGGTGTCTCCACAGTGTCAGCAGTGTGATTCATGTCCTGTCGCGCTGGAATGCACCGATGACTCCGCTTTGTGGTCCGCTTTTCACTGAGGTGGTAAAATGACCGCATGTCTTCTCTCAGCTCCCCAGGAGCTTAATGACTTATAGCGCAAGAGTTCTCTTACTATTGATTTAAAAATCCAAATCAGCAACTTTTCTCGAATCTTCCCAGGGTGACGAGGTCGCAGCCTTTTGTTTTCATGTCAGGGCTGTGACGGGGAGCCGGGTCCGTCCACTCCACATCTCCCAACAATCCCAGTGTCACCTCATTGACCTCTCACCTCTGACCCCCCCTGCAGAATAGTGAGGTGGCCGTGCGACTGACAGCGGCTCCTGTTGCTACAAACAAGGCAACAAGGTGTCTGCGGCTGCACACAGCTCACCAACATTCATATAGACATGCAGCTGTGCAGACACACGTGGCCCCCCTCACTGACACACATACACAAAATCACTCCACAATACCTGACGCGCCCGCTTAATCGCTTTATACTCCGCTTCAGCATAGCAGGGTTTCTCTTTGAGAAGTGAGAAGGAGCTGTTGAAAGCTCGTCTGGCATGTTATTTTATAAGGTCATTTGCTCAGATTCCATTCCTGAGCGGTGTGTTTTCATGTCTCCGATATCCAGGTGATGGCCGCTCAGAATAGCTGCCAGTTGCCCCGGTGATTCATCGAGTAAAACTCTCGTTACGAAAAAAGAGGAATGGGAACAAGGTCAAGACAGGGAAAAGGGAAGTGAGTGCAGATTTGTGCATGTGGTTACGCAGAGTTACCGTCAGTGTATCTCACAGAGTCACAGTAAAGGAAGAGTTTGCTGACGAGGAGCGTGAAATAACTTCTCCATCTTCTCTTTCTCTCGCCTCTTCTGTCCCCTTTGCCTCCAGCCAATCAGATAGCCTCTCCGCTTGTTTCCTCCCTCACATCCTCCTCCTCCCTCAGCTTCAGAATCTTCCTTTAATTCATTTCATTTGCTCTTTTGAGTTACATTACTTCTGTATCAACCTGTTGCCTCATAGATCTGCCAATCATTTCCTCCTCTCTTTGTCTTGTTTTCTTTTGCTCTTAAATAGAGCAGCGAGAAGAATCGGGCTTGGAGGAATTTCTCTCACTCCATTTCTCTCTTTCAGTCCCCCTTTTTTTTCCTCCTGCTTTTGGCTGCTTTCCAGCAAATGTTAACACCCATCATGGCATGCTGGGCATCGTCCAACAGATGCCCTTGAGGAGGACATTCCTGTCTGGCACAACTCCTCTTTTCACGCTATTTATACTCAAATATCTCAGGCCTACACTGATACGAGTACAGCGTGCACGCAGACTATTGTTCTCTGTGAGAAATAAAAGGGAACACACTCTGCTCACATGGTAGCATTACGGGAACTCTTTGCACATTGTTGCATAACTACACATATATGGTGCAATTTTACTGTTATTCTCAAAAACATTTACTTAGATAAAAACACACAAATTCCTTCTAGATTTTCTTAATTGAATATCTTTTGTTAAATTGCCATTTTATCACCATTAGAGTTCACAATTGACCTTTTCATTCACCCTACAGAAGTGGGAATGAACCACTGCGCTGGGATAAGGACAGAATGCACCATTATCACAAAGTGGAGAGGAAAGTCACGGGAGGAGACTCTGAGGAGAGCCCATTGAAAAAAAAAACATCCATTAAGGGAACACTGGAGCTATTTCTTTCACATAAAGAGCCCCATCAGACTGCTGCCTTTGAAATCCACTCACTGTGCAGCTCTCCTGCTCGGGGAAGCTCTTGTGAAAAGATCGGAGGGAGAGAAGACGCTGTGCTAAAAGTGACTGAAACATAATTTGTTTGCCTGGTTGAAGCTAATCCAGGCACTTGAAGTGTTCGTGTTAGCCTCGTCAAAAACTACAGTCTTAGTAGCCGACTAAATATCATTAACACCATATGTGAATGTTTTTCTCCTGAGCCTAAAAGTAGCTCGCCACCAAGTGTATATTAGCTGGTCAGCTGGCCTTTGGGAAAACATAGACTCACTGCACTTGTATGTTTGTCTTTGGTTTCTGCATGCTTGCTTTTCGATCCATACCTCACGACCATGATCAGGTTTAAAAGCGACTACTTCACATGTATAAAATTAACACCTGCGGGGTGCAGAATGCCGCCAGTATTGCTGCATATCAACAGGATCAAGGCAAACAGGGAGCTACACTTATGAGAGCCACACTTAGAAACACTTAATACTGTCATCAAAGCCGGTGCTGGGGTTGGATGGTCTGACCGTGACGCTGTGTGAGTGGGATGAGAGGTGGTAATAGACAGAGGGAGTGGTGTGGAGAGGTTGGTTGAGGACTGAGTGGACCAGAAAGCTCAGCACATGTTGGGAAACTCCCCCCTATACCCACCACCACCAAAAAAAAAAAAAAAAACGCTCCTGTAAGCAAACGTGTTTTGATGGTCGGCCTCCTGTACATGCCTGTCCACAGTGTATTTACACGCTAACGCAATAATAAACTACTGCAAACATCTTCAACAGTCCTGTCTTACATGGAAAGTAGAACTTATTTACATTGCGACACAGTGATTCTAAAAGCACAGCCTGTACATGCTAGGTACTCGATATCTTTGACAATTTTGCCTTTAGTTGATAGTAACTAATGATATGACACAAAGGGAAAGAGAACCAGTGTGATGAGATGCAACACAGGATTCATCTGGAACAACCAGAGATGTTGAAGTCACATGTGCTCCTCAAGGTTTAAGGGGGATTACAAAAAAACATGTCAGTCAGAACGTAACCTAATTCAGTATGGAGATAGTTTTCATTTAATTCCTCCATCCCGTTAAACTGGGAGTGAACAGAATTTGTCGTGCTCACAGCATTAAAAATATAATTGAACAAGACTGCTTTTGCACCAACTCGACTCAGCTCAACTCAACTCAACTTTATACACATTAAAAACAACTTTTAACTCTGGTCCACGAGTTTGATTGCAAGATAATTTGTGATTAAACATGTTACAAAACATTAAATATGCAGAAATAACTACATCATGATGCGTATTTGTAAAGATGTTTGATTAAAGCTTTGTCAGTTCTGTCTGCAAGACAACAAGCAAACAACTTTTAAAATACTTGTTTTCTGAATGGAGTTTGGATGTTAGGGCTGCACTACACATGTTAATACAGGTTGTCATTATGATTGTGTTTTTATTCTTCACACAACACAGTTTATATTGCATTGTGTTTCATTTGAGTTGAAAAATTACAGCTTGTGCAAATATGGATGTCAAGGCATGTCAGTAAAAAAATTAAAATCTTCAATGTGGCACTACAAAGGCGATCAAGAGATCAACACTAATTATTATTCAGTCTCTGGGAAAAATTAGTCGAGATATTCATGTACTGACCGAAGTGGTGAACAAACTGACACACATTCCCATTGATTTGCCCGTCAAAAGTTTCCAATATGGTTGTTTTTTGATTGAGAGTAGCTCCCGTAAATATCCCCAGAGAGAAATATCTTAAAACCTTGGAGGACCAAACCAAACTACCTGCATGGCTTCATACTCGTGTGTCAGAGAGAAAATATGCTTCATTGTTATTTGGGTAAAATGACCCTTTAACCTCATAAACTCCATGAGACGTTTCTCTGTGAACCCCAAACCAACAACATTTCCTTTTCTGTGATTGAGAGCTGAGAGGTGGACTGAGGAAAGACAAGCTGTGTGCTTTTTTAACAGGGGTTAGGAGGGAGGTTCAGAGGTTGACAAACTCAACCAGCGTGACCATCTGAGGCTCTCTAGGGTCGCTGTTTGGATTTTAAACAGAGCACCTGTTGAGGGCGGAGACATGTGGACATTTACTGACATTATTCAGACAAAAGCATGTCTTCCTTTTCTCACCAGGAGATATTCATCCTTCCCCTCACTGAGCTTCACTCCGGGACAGATTTTCTCTCAGTTTGTACAGAAAGCGGTGAGCGTCCACGGCTTTTGGGTTTATCCAAGGCAGCAGTTAAAGTACAGGACCACAGGCGTAAAGCTGTCAACATGTGGACACGGTCGTGGAACACAGCCTTGCCTGTCCCCACAGCAACTTTATAGGAATGTTTAACGCCCCCCACCACCTAAACATATCGGTCCTCTGTATCGTATTTTCCCCTTTGCCAGGCTGCTTAATATGCAGGCTGCGATTTCCCCCAACATTCCTCCAGATAAATCTCCACTCAGGATCTTTCTAGAACAAAGCCGTTAAGACTTGTTGGGAAATCTCCCACTTTCATCTTGACGCTTGCCCACCTATGTGTGGCGTTTCAAATAATGATATCAGTTTACACACTGAAGGATATTTGTGCTGTTGATATGAGCCACTTAAATTGTCCGTGTGTGTGTGTGTGTGTTGGTTTTTATGTGCAGAGACAAAGTGAGAGGTGCTTGTGTGACAGTGTGCAAGATTTTTCCACGTCTTTGAAGTGTCCGACAATGACGAGGCTTTGAAGTGTGATTAAAGGAGCGATGTACACCTTTATGTAATCAGCTCCAACTTTTGACAGCCTGCATCCCACAATGCACCACTTGTGAGAGAAGATTTTGGAGCATTATTATTATTATTATCCTGCCTGCGCTTTTTGATCATGTGTTGTTGCCCTCCTGGTAGGCTGGCAACGAAGACACACGGTTACAGAGCCCAGCGGATAAACGCGCCTCTGTCAGACAAATTATTGTGTCAGCTCTGCAGGATTAGTCAGGTGGGACGTCAGCGGCCGGCGTACTCAGAGGGACGCCTCAAGAGCGCAGAGAAAGGACAAGAACAGAGGCCTGTACCACAACACAAGTTCAGAATGCCCCGGGTATCTTTAACCCCTTATCATTCTGCCCCCTTTTATTGAGAATTGGGGGTTGTGGCCAATGGATTTTTAGGGGGAGATAGCAGGTCAACAATAAATGCCGTTAAGAAGTGTCAGGTTGTTCATAAATCTCTAATAAAAAATGACTTAACTAATAAAATAATCAACTAATTTAACCTATTAAAGTGTATAAGGGTTCAGATCATTAACGGCTTTCTGAAGTCCATTTCCATGCTCAACTACATCCTGGAAGGAAGCAGGTTTTGGGTTGATACCATTTGTTTCACACATTTGGGGCTGAATTAGGCTTTCTTTTGTTTTATTATTATACACCAAGACCTTAGGAATGCACAGAAAAATTCATGCTGTGACTTGGTTTATATAACTTTTGACATTTTGGGGATTTCTGCATTTTCAGCGATTGGATGACGAGTACTTCTGTTCTCTGAACTGCTGAGAAACCCACTTATTGTCAAAATGTCTCGGAAATCTATATTATCCGAGGTATACCAACCGTAATATTCTAATTTCATATGATATTTATAACTTATAGCCTTGAAATTGAGGCCGCTACAGCCTCTGAAAAAAAAAAAACGGTCAGTGGAATGCTAAGGTAATCTGGCTTCACTAAACCTCACAAACACCATCAGGAAATTTGGTGAGTCGAACCAAGTTTTCCCTATCAAGTAAACACAGCCACATAAAAGGGGCAGCGTTATGTCAACATATGACCCATCTCAAACACGGACAAGCCAACTGGAAGCACACTGGCATAGGTCAAGAAGCTGACACTGATAAATCAGTCCCTCCAGCGAGAATCTGTATCTGTATAAAAAATCGTCAAGGAAAGCTAAAGAGCTTTGCCGGTCTCTAAGCTCCACTGGTTGGATGCCATGTCAGTAGGCGGCGCTTTTATAAGCATCTGTTATCTTGAAAATAAGCTGCTCTGGAGCAGGTTGGGTGTGCAGCATAGATTACAGTAGCAATTTAGCCGCAGTAAGAAGTGAACCACACTCATAATTGACCTCGCTACAGGAATTAGGAGAGTGAGTCAAATGGTCGTCACCTTGGTGGGCACACACTCATCTTTTTTGGGCTTTCCAAATAATTACTCAGAGAGGGATAGGAAACACAAGAGTGCTGCCTTACACCCTGTGCAGCACAATCAAAGCTACAATCATAACCCTGGCAGTCTAATGGCACAGCGATAGCATGTGATAGCATCAGAGACGGCTTTTTTGAAACACCAGCCCTGGCCTAAGCCTCTCTATCAACATGGACATCAGCCAGAACCCGGCTATGCAGCCACGCCAATTTTCTTTTACTTTGTTCTGCTGCTACTTTCTCCATCCCGTATTTATTTTCCTGCTTGATACTCTCACTTTAAAGTGGAGTGACACACAAGCTGGGTTTTCCAGCACAGGTTTCCTGTGTTTGGAAGAGGGGGGCAGGGATATAAAAACAGAGAGAGGGGTGAGAAGGTCACACGGAAAGAGGGGAAAAAGGAGTTTGGAAAGCGTGGAGGTTAATTGAGAGGTAAATCTGAGGATAGACGTCTCTATTCTGGCGTTTAAAGTCCAACCCAGGATCCCAGGTAGAGTAGACGCTGCTATGGTGATAGTGTTGGCACCTGAATAAAACAAGCAAACTGCTAAATGAAATTTCATGACGCTAAACCTTTCTTGACATTACCCTTACGTAGAGGCGGCTGAGCTCAGAAAGTATAGCGCTGGGGTTGTAACGAGACCCCGAAATAACAAGACAGCTCAACCATGAAGTCACACTCTATCACCTATCCCGAAGACTATACAAACAAGATACTACCTGGTTTATCTCCTAAACATGACCACAACAGAGGAGTCGTCAGGCAACGACCACAGCAACCGTATCTGAGAGATGGCACTGGACTTGGAGACATCATCAGCTCCAGATGAATGATATCACACTTTACAGAGAGATTGGAGCCACCTGGATTGTGGAGAGCATTAAGGTGATGCAGCCCGTTTAAGGAGGAGCACAAAAGGCATCTTTGTGTGCTACAAAGCGGGAGAGATTGGGAGCGTGACGCTGTCCAAGACCAACAACTTTAAAGACGAGAGACAGTTCCTTAACCTCTTATAACCCTGCAAAATATTTTGAGAAGATGAATCCCACAAACGGAGCAGGAAATGATACATTCTTAGGAAAGCTGCATTATGGTTCAAAAGTCGGATCAAACAAAATGCCAGAAAACTTGAGTGTCCTCACAAAAAATGTAACTTATTTTCATGTTTAGCTGACAAAGGCCTTGAGCAGCGGTGAGGACTGAAGCTCTTCCAAAAGGATTAATGAAATACTTCACCATCTGTCCCTTTTTCTGGTACATTATCAGACGAGTGTATATTTACAATAAACATTTATCACTTTGAACATTAAACATATTGTGTAACATTGTCTCTATTGCTGATCTTTTGCATCTCTTAGTTACGAATAGTTATATTTCGTGTAGTTATTTAGTATATCTTCGTTGTTTATCCAACTTTATCAACTTTTTGTAGTTATATTGTCGCTTTCTGTCGTCATTTTTGTCTATTTGTGGTTGTTTTGCACCTCTGTGTAGTTCTTCAATGTTTCATTGTGATTGCTTTACCTGCCGTCTAGTCATTTTGTGTCAGCTTGTGGTTGTTTTACCGCCCTGTGTAGCTGTTTTGTTTCTCTTTGTAGTTCTTTAGCTCCACTTTGTAGTTATTTTGTGTGTCTTTGCACTTAATTTGCACCTCTGTAAAGTTGTTTAATGTCTCCTTGTGGTTGTTTGGTTCCTGTTCAGTAATCCATCCATGACAGAATAGTTGGAGTTCATTCAAAATCACAATGTCATTCACACTGAATTGGATTGTATGTTGTGTATTTAAGGACTGAAGTTTCTTTCTTGTGTCTGTTTGCAGTTGCAACATTAAACATCTATTATCTTTAAACCGAGGTTGCACAGCAGAGATGGGAGTGATGAGGCTCTTCATGGACAGTTTTTTCACGATCGGGGCACTACCTGTTCCAGCTCAAGGTCACACTCACAGCAGAACACATGATGATGATGTGGATGTTTTTCTCATTCCCATCCCACAAACTTCCAGCCCTCTGTCTCCATCGCCTCGCAGCTTACTCATCCAAATTATGCAGACAGAAATTTCCTCTGAGGAACTTTATGTCCTTGTGTCTGTCTTTTATTTGGACCAAACACAGAAGATATCCTCCTCATACTCGGAGTATAAATAAAGCAATTATAAGGGTATTTGTGGTAATAATCTGAATAAATAGCCGGGGATATCAAGTACAAAGCACCTGTGTCGTGATGTGAAAACGATGCCTCTGCACCCTTTATTTACGTCTAGAGAGGAGGCCTAATAATCGTCTGCCTCTTTGTTGGTATGAAACTGTTCCATTAGTCTTCAAATGTCAAAACACAGAGGAGGTATAACATTACCGTCTACAACATCCGCAAGCAGAACAACGATACACACACACACCCTCCTCTACACCACTCTCTCTCTCTCTTCCCATGCCCCTGCTTCCTCCCACACTCTCTCCTTTTATCACTTTACCAGTCATATTACATGATATCCTCTCCCTCCCTCACTTGCTCTTTGTTGCTTTGCCTTTGCTTTTCTTATATAACCTTTCTCCATTCCTCTCAATGTGTTGTGATTATTGAAAAAGGTCCCAGTCAGGAACTACTATTCTGTAACAAAACCCAATGTTGGTTCAACTTGCACTTTAATGGATATAATATATCCACCACAATGAAGTCCTTGTTTTCCAAATCCCCAAATAAGAGCATTTTCCCCTCCGTTTCTGAATGACAAATGCATGCAATATTCAACAGTCTCTCTCGTACTTTTGTTGTTGTAGCTCATCGCTCCAGTCTGAGAGGAAAGGAAGTGGAAAAGGCCTACAGTGAGGCAAACATCGACCTGCTCTGAGCGAACTGTAAGACACAGGAGGAAAGCAGACACACTGAGGAATGTCATTACTTTGCAGAAACCTGCGAACGTATCCTAATCTGCTCCAAGATGTTAGTCAACACCTATCAATTGCAGGCACACAGATACTGTACAGATGGGTCTGCACATACAGACAAACACACAGGGTTGAAGAGGACATTTCCATAAATTACTCATTAGAAAAGTCTGGGGAGGAAATATTAATTGTGTCTGAATCACTGATTGGATTCAGATGTCAGACCTGTGCAGACGTGTTGTTGGTTAAGCCGTCTGCTAACAGACACAAACACTGTGAATCGCATGTGGAGGGTTCAGCTAATACAGCAAACGTGTCCGTCCCTTATGTGTGTGTTTGGAAGATCATCCCCAAAAAATGTATAGGTTATTATAGACACCACATAATAAGTAAAAGCGTGAGTTTTGTGGCAAAAATCCACCACTTTGGGGTCGGGTTTGATGAATAGTCTTGGCAGGGCGTCCTTAGTGCATTCCTGTTCTGGATGCAGTGAGCCATGAGACCTCTGCAGATGCACTGTGGTGTACTGCAGGGCTTTAAATGTTTCCAATGCACCTACTAGCCCTGCAATCAAAATAAATGGACACACAAAACGAACACCTTCCTGCTTAAACAGAGGCTCAGGAGCCACACTGACTTCTTTTGCCTCTTTTTCTTTCTCTTTATAGATATTTTGTGTGTTTTGTTGTTGTGGTTTTGCACCTTTGCATCATCTTTTTGTGTCTTTGTGGTTGTTTAACTGTCTGTGTAGTCATTATGTGTCTCTTTGTGGTTGTTTTACCCCTTCTTGTTGATGTTTCGTGTCTCTTTGTAGTTGTTTTGTGTTTGTTTGTGGTTGTTTTGCTTCTCTTTGTTGTCATGTTGTGTCTCCTTGTGGTTGTTTTGTTCCTGTTCAATACTACATTCACAACAGAACAGTTGAAATTCATTCAAGATCAAAATGCCATTCACAGTGGATTGCATGTATGTTTGTATATTTAAGTACTGATGTTGCTTTGCAGATCTCTAGTCATTTTGTGTCTCTCTGTGGTTATGTGCTTTTTTGTAGTTGCTATGTGTCTCTTTAATTTGTTGCGCTCATAGACTGTAAAAATAAGGTTGTGCTGCGTCATTTTGCATTTCTACGTGGTCAGTTTATGTCTCCGAAAGGGACATTTTGCAGGTGAATGCAAGGAGGGGGGCTGACACTTTGGGCCCCTGGACCTGTGCCCAGTAGGCCTGTTCAGTAATACATCCATGACAGAATAATAGGAATTCATTCAAAATGCCATTCACAGTGGATTGTACTTTATGTTGTATATCACACTGTGGTTAGGTTTCAGTACTGACGTTTCTTACTGACATATTTGGGAATGGATGAGGCCGGACAAATGCTGGTATGTTTTCATCAAAAAGAGGGCAGTGACAGAGGTATGGATGGGAGTGCGTGTGATGGAGTAGCAGCGAGCTGTGACCAACACAGAGAGACAAGCTGAAAAAAGGAGAAAGACAAGGACAAGAGGGAATGTGATAGGTGCGATAACATCCACAGTGTAGTTGCAAGAAGTTTGTAACAAACTGAGAAAAAGGGGATGAAGACAACAGAGGACACAGGAGAGTGAGAGAGTAGACGGCGGATGAAAAATAGTATCAAAATAGTGACAACAAAACCAGTTGAAGTATGAAAGGCAGATAGAGAGCATGTGCATCTGCCAGCTTTTTTTTTTTCAGGACAGTCATACAATCAGTGTGTCCCAGTGTCCCTGCCAGTCTGTTCTGAGAAAGAATTGTTTACAGCTGTCGAGATAACATCAGCAAAACACATCTCTGGACTCACGCTACAGCCGAGAGCCAGTTCTCCACTCATGGTTACTGTCTGTCTCTCTATCTCTCTCTCCTTCCCTGTCATCACACAAGTACTATACAAAAGTGCTGCTGTAGACATTACATAAGTCTTCTGGAAATGACTGCAGGTAGTGCATCACACCTAAAAAATGAGACTGATGTTGTTTTGTGATGACAGCACACGCACAAGAGGCTAAAAGGTCTCTTTGTCCTCATGTGTGCATGGATGCAAATATATTTTGAAAGATGTAAGATGTTTGTAAGTACAAGTATAAATGTGAGGTAATCCCACTTGAGTATCTCCTATTTACGGTATGCTACTTTATACTTCTACTCCACGACAATCAAGAAATGCACTCTTTATTCCACTTATTTGAGTTACTTGTTACTTTACAGATAAAGAATATATGATCAGCCTATAAAATATGATAAGATAGATTATAGTATAACTCTAACAGGGGCCACTGACAGATGTTTTGCATCTCTATTGGAGACTTTGTGCCAGATTCCTCTTCCTGTCATGTGGTGTCCCACAGGGCTCGATCCTAGGGCCCCTGTTATTCTCCAAACAGTCACGATAATTCATCCATCCATCCTGTTCCTCCTAAAGATTTATCTTTTTCATTGTGTATTGTGTTTTTATGTATGTTTTTAAATGTGCATTATGTTCTCATTTTCTTCTGTAAAGCACTTTTTATTTTAGCTGTGAAAAGATAAATAAATTCAGGGTTCAGTGCACGTGTGAAAGCAGCTTTATTGACCTTTAAGCGACATTTTTATGCAGGTTCTTTACTTGTAATGAGGTATTTTCTGTATTGCTGTATTCTTAATTTGACTTTAAAATCTTAAAAAAGGATGAGTTTAAGTTTATGCATGCCCTCATTTACAGTACCATGCCCTCTGTTTTCTTCTACATCAGGACAGATTGATGTGCTCATTAATCTTGAATAAACCCTGGGATTTCCTAACCCAATATGTTCTGCTGTCATGGATGCTTTGCTTCACTTTTTTTCATTTTCTTCTCATCCTGTCTCCACTCGCTTTTCATCCAGGTATGACATCCCTGCTCCGCACACGCAGGCTCTATATCTGTCTGCACGCTGTCTGCAGGCTGAGGATGACTTGGGGAACTACCCCTCCACACTTTTATTACCTGAACAATTTTCATGTGTGCTGGCTGTTGCTTCAGAGCTGCAGATGAAAGAGACCTAGAGAGACGCACTAGGTGTGTGGGATCAGCATGCAGCTTAAGTGTGTGTTTTTCATTTGACTTGGATAGGATCCAGGTCTGTCTTCTGTCATCATTTCAGCTTTTTTTTCTCTCTCCTGTGTTTGATATGTTAGTCAGCCTGTATCTCCATCTCCGTATCTCCTCTGCTGTCTCCTCCATCTTGCTTTTATTGGTCCCTTTCTTGCACCTTTCTGCAGCTGTCTCTGTTCATCCTACATCTCTAACTCTTGTCTTTTTCTGCTCTTAATCAGCTGTGGGTGTTCTTTTTTTTATTTCAAATAAACTCCACTTCCACGGCTATCATTTTTATGCTCCAATTTCTCCTCATCTCTTCAACCTTTCAACTTGTTTTGATTTTCAGACTCCCACTTCTGCCCTGCATCATTTCTTCTGCCTACAGTTCCTTGTTTCTGTCCTCCCACCTACAACTCAGCGCCGTATCACTTCCCTCTCTCTTTTTCTTTCCTGTATTTCTCTTAGCCTCCTTTCCTCCATGGTTTTTGGAGCTGTAATGATTATCTGTTGGTGGGGCTGAGCCATAGGCCTGGGCAGAGAGTAAGGCAGGCTGGAGGCAGTAAACCCTGTTATTCTTTCCTCCCCTCTGTCTGGCATGTGTGGAGAATGGAGATTTGGAGGCTGCAGTGGTGTAATTTCAGCCTCTCCATCTGAGTCGGCCGGCGGGAGTGGGAAGGTGAGCCTGGTTCTTTGATAAGGGGAGGGAGAGAGGTGAGAAGGGGCATTCACTACCTTTTGCTCTGTTTACAGACCACCTCGCTAATCCCTTACCTCACCCCACCCTGACAACACCCACAGAATGTGGTTTACATCGAAGAAAGCGTGAAAAAATTCATGCTGAGATTGCAGAGCACATCAGGTTTATTTATGTCTGCAGTGTGTGTGAGTTCATGTGTCTGTCCATGCATGCAGCACTGGCATGAATGTTCAATGGTGCATACATAGTTTCAGTCCAGTGTCCCAATTCTAACTTTTAATAAAGCTTTAAATCAGTGGTGCAGCATTTTCATAATTCTCAGCTTGCACTGCAATTTGCAGAGGTTCTCCACACAAAATTCAAAACAAAACACTAAATATAAAGTGTTTTTGTTGCTTGTAATAAGTAAAAAAGAAACCTGCCAAAGCATGTTAATACTTTCTTAACTATAACATACTTTGACGAGAAATTAGTACTCTGTACTTGTTGAGATTTTGACTTTAAATTGAAGCAACAAATACTTTTTAAGAGTTTTGCACTCTTGAATCAAGGCTTTTCAAAAGACAATGTCATGTTTTTGTTGCCAAAATAGGGTAAGGGTTAGCAGTCTTCTTTCAGTGTATACTTATTTACTTTATGATATCTTAAACAATATGACGTTTATGTAACTGTTGCACGGTTGCAGTTTTAAACATTTGGCAAAACTACTCAGTTAGGTTTAAGCACCAAAACTACTTGGTATGGAGTGAAAGTGTTTAAAAAAAAAGACATATTTACATACGTTAATCTTTCTTTGGGTGTAGGTGATAGTCCTGTTTGTTTGACACTCACACCTGCATTAAACAACTCCTTCTTCCTCATTACGACCCTCTGGATGTGGTGTCCGTATATAGAAAATCAAAAATAATCTTTTGGATGATCTGCTTCTTTGCAGATGACTTCATGTTATACTCGGATGTTTTCACACACCCACATTTTGTCAGTTAAGGGGCCCAAATCAAGTTCAACATCAATGTCTGCAGATTCAAGTTGCACTCTGTGGCGTTCCCAGCATGGCTGTGGGGTATATTCATGTATAATGCATGTGTGCATTTATGTTTAACCATTAGTGCAGGTGTGTGTTTTGATTGCGGCACCAGCATGTGAGAGAAAACCTCAGATTTTGTTGGATCAAACAGCAAAACAACCCTGGGGTTCCTGGGGTTCAGACTGGCAGCAGAGAGAGACCCAGGCACAGGTGTGTGTACTCTGAGGAAATGGGCTGTGTGTGTGACCGGTGGTGGTGGGGTAAGCCTTTGGATGGATGCCAGGTTCACTTGCCAACCCCCCCATTCCTCCAGTCAGCAGCAGGGTTTGCCTGCATGGAGGGAATCAGATTTACTGTAGAGGTGACCACGAGGACCACATGACACAATAGTCGACTGGGCACAGACATGCATGTTTTGTGACCCTTTATAGTTGTTAAGCATCTTTTTCGCTTCTTCTTGTGGTCATTTGTGTTTCCTTGCCATTGATTTGGTGTTTTTGGAGTTAAATCTTTGTAGTCAAAGTCTTAACATTGTTGTTATGAGTCTTTTTGTATTTGTATTGGTCTCTTTGTGTCTCTTTGTAGTCATTTTCAGTCACTTGGTTGTCATTTTTTAGTCCTTTTCAATCTCTTTGTACTGGATTTGTGTCTCTTCATAGTCATTTTGTGCCCCTTTTATGGTCATTGTGGGTGACTTTAGAGAGAAGTTTGTCTTTTTGTATTCATTCTCTTTGTTGTCATCTTGAGTAGGTGTTTCTTAACAGTAGTCGTTGTGAACCCTTTATGGTCCCTTTATTTTCTTTACAGTTGTTTTTAGCTGATTTGGTCTCGTTGTAGTAATTCTGTCTGTCTTTGTAGTCATTTTGAGTCTGTGTTATCATTTCTTTATCACTTTGTGGTCATTTTGAGTCTCTTTGTAGTGGCTTTGTGACACCCGTTGTGTTTCTTTAGAGATGCTTTGCATCTTTTTGGACTTTTGTGTCCCTTTGTAAGTTTCACATCTCTCTGTGGTAAGTGTCTTCCTCACTGGTACGCGTCTCTCTGAGTCTTATGTTGTAGCTGAAGGTCAGGGGTCCTGGGCCTGTGCCCAGTCGGCCCAGTGAGTAATCCTTCCATGACAAGGACACTTATATGGGTGGCCTGGATTGATTGAATAACCATCAAAGATAGCCGTAAACTTAAGTTAAGGGTTATAGAATGACATGTGGAATATATGCTTCATAAATCAGGGACTCGTGGTTGTGTTGGTTTGTTTGAAAAGAAATATGACAACATACACTTCATAGCAGAGACGGCATTTATCAGGGCTGTGAAAAGACCGACTAGTTAAAGAGGGACACTGCATCTGCAGGAAGTGGAATGTGTGTTTGGCTCGGTGCCTAAATTCAGGAAAAACATCAAATAGCTGCTTCAAGGTGATCAGCCTCTCCATCTTCTCATCACGCTGGCTGAGCTGTCGAGGATCCTCGTCATTAGAAAATGGAACAAAGGAAGAGAAACGCCTAGCAGCCATTCTCAGCTCTGCCCCGACAAGCACAGCTCTGCTCCCCGCAACACTCGATTCCCTCTTCGTTTACTTTTCCAGATTTAAAAAAGTAGTAGAAAGTTACATATGCACACACCGAGGGGTATTGTAAGGCTATAGCAAGCTGGGTTTTCCCCTTTTCACAAGTGCTGCAGTGGAACATTTAAAAAAAAAAAAAGCCCAGACAACACACCCTTGGCAAAAAAAAAATCAGTTAAAAAAGAGCAGCTGAAAGGTGCATTGTGTAAGGTATTCTTCAGGGAGTTGAGTCTAATAATCGCGAGGCTGGGTGGGTTTATTTTCTAAATAAGACATCAAAGAGCCGTGTATTAATCACAGCCCGTGTA
>CAFUXE010000525.1:187667-218604 GCA_903364295.1 Serranus cabrilla
CAAATACAGTCACTCACAGTCTTGTCTTCTCCCCACACTTTGGCCGACATCCATACAGGGCTCAAGATGAAAAAGTGCTACAAATTACAGTTTGCCTTTCTCGACTGCACACTGTTTATATAACGCACGATGGTGTTTTGTTGCAGCAGGACTTCTTTTCTTGCTCCTGTTGTCTTCAGAAACACAAGCCCTGATTCTAGTCAATAATAATCTAAGGGTTAGGGTTAGGGTTATCTACCCTAACCCTAACCCTCTACTAATAATAATCCCAATAAAGTAACTTTATAAAGAATATTACTCAAACTGTAATGGAATACAGTTACTTGTATTTTGTATTTTACATAATCCTGTTTCTTGTATTCTGTTACTCTCCAATACTGGATAATAATAACCACAACAACAACAATAACAAACATTTCAGTGAAACACTTCTGGGTCAAGAAGTAAACAAATGACTCTGGCTCTACAGCAGGTGACCTTTGACCCCTCACACCCTCCCGTCACGGTCGTGCCTCAGGCGGCATTGTTAATGGCTCTCTCCGCTGGTATGCAGAGAGCGTGAGCAGAACACAGAGGATCCTGCCAACACAGCACGAAGAAAAAAAAGCCCAGGCTGGTGTGTGCATTAGGCCCTGCAGACACCTAGGTGGTCCTGAAAAAGATGGGAAGAGACACAGGAGTACATGGGAGGACAGAAGTTATGTGGGAGGGAGACTGTCAGGTTGTCTGTGTCAACAATAAGGAAATAATTGGCCTCTGTAGCCCGCGGGCCTCGCTGTGGCAGCCCCGGGGGCCTGTTGGGGTTGGGTGGGGCACGGCCCTGGCATTACACACAATTAGGCCAACAAGGGGGTCAAATGGAGAGGCAGGGGAGGTCCCAGCCCTGTCATTCATGAGAGGGATGTCTTTGTGCCCCAGGCTAAGCCAAGGCAAGGCCGGGGTCACAGGGAAAGGCCCTGAACTAGGCCTCCGTCTGGAGATAAAAGCTTCATGCGAGTGTCCTGCTGATCTGAGACCTGATGCAGATCACAGCGGTGGAGCTGAACATGAGAACAGGCTAATGCAGGACTGAGGACGCTTACAGGTAGATGTGTTTAGTGAGCCAGTGGACAGGAAAACTGGAATCAATTGGTAAAAGGAATGAAATCTTGTTGCTGTTTGTTCTTCTGTCCTCCCATCTTTCTTCAAGCTCAATTAATCACAAACGTGTCCTCCCTCAAAACCCGTGAAATCCGCTAAATCCTTCTCAACAGGTCTTCGTGTCTGTGGTCAGGCTCTGGACAGTATCATAAACCAGACCGCTGGGTGGAAGCCCGCTAGCCCCTCTCTGACTTGACCCCCTCCTTGACCTCTCTCTAATGTGATAAACATTTCCAATCAATGGAGGAAACGGAGTGGAAGTGGACGGGCCGTGAACGTGACCTCCTGGTCGGCTTCAAACAGACAGTGATTCTCTGTTTACACGTAATCTTCACCTTGTTCTTCTGAGCCGGCGAGCGCAGCCAGAGACGGAGGGAGGTCAGCTAGTTCAAACCTGACAGCCCTGCAACATGTTATCCATCTTATGGAAGCTTTCTCTCAAAAACATCTGTCTCCTGGATGACCTAAATTAGCTTGTTATTAGTGCCCATCAGTGTTGGGGTCATTACAACAACAAAAAAGGTAAAATATTACACATTCATCAGAGTTACTTTACTTTATTACTCTCTGCTGACAGTAACATGTTACACTACTGTAATAGTTTTTTAGTAACTGTAACGTGATTACTGAAACTTTATAAATGTGCAATTATAAGAATATGAACATAAGTTATTTATTTGTCTTATTACAGTCACTTTCATACAGTTTGAATGCAACCAGTGGTGAAATGTAACTAAGTACATTTACTCAAGTACTTTACTTGAGTACAAGTATATGTAACTTTATACTTTTACCTCACTACATTTTGAGACAAATAATGTACTTTTTACTCCACTACATTTATCCGACAGTTTCAGTTACTTCAAGATTTAAAGTGAAACCTCTATTTATATATACATATACACATTTTATATAGTTAAAAATGGCTCTACCTTGATAATATTAAAATGCTGCTTACATAAATGCATAATAACAATATATTAAACCAAATATATACATAAAAATATATCAAAAATGTATAAATGTGTTAAATAATATCTGCGTCCTTTATGGCTGCATAGCCAGACCTGCAGACTCTTCATTGGCTTCCAGTCAGATATTCACCATATGTCAGGGCACACACACACACACGTACAGACGGAGCGCTATTTACTTGGTCGCCCCTGCAGATGAAATTTTACAACTTTGTACATATCTGCAAACAGTATATATCCAGCATGTCACATTCTCTCCGCAGAGGGCCGCAGAAAGCTCTCACGTTCCTCGTGAATGACTTCATGTAACGAGACACGAGAGAGAAGGAGAGTGTAACTGATCTGCGCTCACAGCCGGGGTCCATGTTGCATGTTCTGCTCTTCTTCTTGACTCTTTTCCACAAGAGGAAGTGCTACAACAATCAAACACTTTGCATAACCTGCCTGCTTCCTTTTGTTTCTTTCCTTTGCCCCACTGAGCCAGCTGGCTGTGCGTAACTATATCTGCAAAGAGTTTAACAGCCTGTTTTGTGGAAGGAATTAGTCCCCCATGTAACTCTATCTGTGACTGTTAATGCTGCATTTCTTTACTGAAATACTGCTGATAAAGCTGTTTTCTGTCATTTTAGGTAGTTTCTATCACACTGGTGTATGTTCACAGGTTCATCTGTCTGATAAGTTTGGTTTTAATTAGTTATGCTATAAAACAGGGGTGAAAACGCATGATTGACAGCTCGTATTGGGCTCTGATTGGACCATACGGGTGTTTGGGCAGGAACTCAATACCACCCTGTGCAGATCTGGTTCCAAATCTGTGTTTTGCTTAAGTTTGTGGATAA
The DNA here is from genome assembly GCA_903364295.1 of Serranus cabrilla. Classification (NCBI taxonomy): domain Eukaryota; kingdom Metazoa; phylum Chordata; class Actinopteri; order Perciformes; family Serranidae; genus Serranus; species Serranus cabrilla. The sequence goes on from CAFUXE010000525.1 coordinate 190,621, forward strand.
CTTTATCCCTGTCCACATGTACAAGTGTATTTTTAAAAACAAGGTTTTTCCCACAATTGTTTAAAACAACGGTCAACATGAAAATGGGAGCGGTGGAAGAAGTATTCAGATCCTTTATTTATGCATAAGTACTAATACCACACTGTGAAAATACTCAACTACAAGTAAAAGTCCTGCATTCAAAACTTACTTCAGTAAAAGTACAAAAGTATCAAAATGTACTTAAAGTATCAAAAGTAAAAGTACTCGTTATGCAGAATGGACCCACTCAGATTGTTTTATATATTAATTACTGATGCATTTATGGAAGCAGCATTTGACTGTCGTCAAGGTAACGCTAATTTCCACTCGTTTTGTGGTTTGATTTATAAACATGTGTTATTATTTTCAATTGATTGTGTTTTTTTTATGTTAAATATAGACCTGAACATTAACTAAGCTGGCAGCTAAATGTAGTGGAGTCAAGGTATAAAATACCAAGTACAAGAACTTAAAAAAATGTACTTAAATATTGTACTGGAGTAAATGTAAGTTACAGTCGGCCACTTGGAAAAGCTAAAAGAGTGTGCCAAACCAAAGTGGCGATATAACCCAAACACTAAAGCCATTTTAGCAAATTCAGCAAAGAAGAAGAAAATGAAGACTTGGTCAATCTGAAGCCTGAATGAAGCTTTTACCAGAAAAGCTACTTGACTGCAACATGGACGTATCATATCTTAATACATATATGACATCCCTGTGAAAACACCATGACTGTAATTATAAATCACATATTTAAAAAAAAAACATATTTATAGCTGGGACCCTAACCTTTCATCTGCTGCTGATTAGTGTAATGATAACATAAGTTATGCCAGAGAAATACATCAGAGAGTGAAACGGATTGCCCGGTGCCCCCTGATGCCGATGCACCCCCGCAGGAATTCACGGCTGGATGAAACAAAATATATGTCAGAGCTCTCCTTTTACCGAGGCCTTTTGGCTGCTTGCTCTTACAGTTTAGGACATGATCAAACAAGACAGGACAGGAAAGTGGGATAGCATTTAAGTGTATGTGAGTTGGGGGGGCAGTCAAAGTGTGTGTCCCTGGGGATGAGAAGGGGACGGGGGATTGTATCTGTATCTCTGATCCCCGGCCCTGGCCCCCGGGGAGCAGGCAGGGCTGCTGCTGAGACCGAGTAGGGCTCAAGTTTTGTCAACGGGCATCAATCTCTCTTGTCTGTCAGCCCTATAACTCCCAACCCCTGACCCTGCCCCACCCTCTCATGGCCTGGGTTACAAAGCTTCCCGGGTGGGGATTGGTTGTCAGGGAGGTCCAGCTGAGAGACAGTGGAGACAGTAATCTGGCCTGCGATGCCGCCGAGTCTCAGGAGGATGCGGCTCCCATTGCTCTGGCATGAACTTAACAAATCCAAATTTATGTGGGGTCCTCTCTCCTCTGATGTCATCCCTTATCTATGTACTTTTACCTCTTCACTGATTATCACATATCCTCTCCTGCTCACATCGTTCCCCCTCCCTCCCTCTTCACCGTACAAAGTGTCTTCATCCATCTCTCTTCTAGCGACTGAACGGTCTGTCAGTGAGTTACCTCCGCAGTGAAGGATGGCGGTGTCATTGAACAAAGAGGCTCACTTGTTCTCTACACAGGCACTGAGTCTGGACTAAGAGCCCGGAGTCTGGGATCCTGGAGTCGGGTCTGTGATGTGTGTGTGTGGGGGGGATCAGGAATCGGTGGGAGAAACTGTAGAGAGGACATGACAAACCACTTGTGGCGTGGTTGTCTTATTGCATCTCCCTGAACTATTAATCCTTGCAGGGCCGAGTTTGGCTGCTGTCCTCTCTCAAAGCCTCGCTGTCAGGGACCGGCCGAGGTCAACAATTCACGGAGCATCCCTGCTGCATTCATCTTTTTCTTTCTGTCCGGACATTTTGGGGTGTAAGCCAGGAGACGGTGCTGTGTTTTTTTTTCTGGGGGTATGAGGGCAAACAGGAGGCAGGTAGGGGTTATTGGGGTGAGGGATGGGATGTGTTGAGGCTCTCCAGCTGTAGAGTTGCAGCTATTCCCCTTTATCTTTGTCACCCCTCTCAGCATCTCCCTCCATCACTCACTGTCCCTTGTCCATCAGCGTCCTGCAGGTTTCTGATTAAAGAGAATATCTCTTTAATGCCTCCAACTAGCAACCCCCCTCTCACACTCTCTTCCCCTCTTACTCCATCTTCTTCTGTCCTCTCTCTCATATCTCCTCCCCTCCCGTGTGAGGCGGCCTGGCTCCCTTCCATCAGCTTGTCTTTGGAATCTGCGAGCTGAGCCTCGGTATGCGCCCGGCGTGCTCAAACTAAATGCTTTTCCATTCTTTTCTTTTTTTATTTCTTCTCTCTCTTTATCCCCCCTCGGATTTGAGAACTCTTGTTTTGAACATTGCTTTCCCACGAAACAGGTGGCAAGCTCCAGTAGTCATGTGGCTGGATTGAGTGTTTAGTTCACCGACTGAATGAAAAAAAAACAGCTTTTTCTTCTTTTTTTTTGCCTTTATCTACAGCTCTTCTGTTCCCCAGTAAAATTTCAACCAAAATCCCCAGTCAGCTCTTGGCTGTGTTTGCCATTAAGATGAGGACAATACACCTGGTTAACACAATCCTTTGTCCCTGCTGCCCAATGATCAGTGAGATGCAGCTGACATCGGCGCCACTATGGCACTTAACCAAAGGCTCAAATCAAAGGCGGGGTGAACCTGTATGATGGTGCTTTCTGAAGCAGGAGGCCCTACCCTTATGCAGGGACTCTCAATCATCATCAAATCATCAGTGGCGGCTTTGATGCTCCATTCACTTGATGGCCTATTGTCGCAGCTTCCTATTCACCAGCACCTGGGCAGGCTGGCACAGTTAAACCCTTCTGCTGTGTTATCAAAACAAATGCATCACCCTATTCACAGGGCTGGACTGGAGATTGAGGATGAGCTGAGAAACCATGTAAAGCGGAGAAGCTAAAAAAACCCCATCAGGTTCCAACAGGGGAGGCCGATTTTACAATAGTTTAAAGGGAACCTTTTATCCGTTTCCTTATTTTCTTTCCTATATGTAATGCTATAATGTCAGATCTAACATTAAACGTGATCAAAATGTCAAATCAAGACAAAAAAAGCCTGCTTTTTTCTTCTCTCTGCTAGAGCTGATGTCAGCCTGTGATGGACTCTATATACAACCCTGATTCCAAAAATGTTGGGACGCTGTGCAAAATGTTAATAAAAAAATAGTGTGTATTTAGTTTAAGTTTATCAGTTTGATGGGGGGGGGTTGGTCCCAATGACCAGAGGGAAAAAAAACTCAAGTAGAATCTTAGATAGGAGAGAAAGCTGGATAAATAGATGCAAAAACAAAATTAATCAGGTTCATATGATCCGTTGCACAGAGGAATAAAAAGGAAAGCACTAAAGAGCACAGAAATCATGTCATCACCACCTCTGACAAAGAGACAATGAGTCATCAGGAGCCACAGGAGACAAGACAGATATAGGCTTCACACACCTGATCCCAATCAGAGACAATTAGCCTCCACACCTGCCCACGATCAGAGCTAATGCAGCCACAGGCCTCAGTGAGTGGCAGCTGTAACTGCCTCTTACAGATGTACCATTAAAGTCACTCATCTCGCTGCAATGATGGACGGTACAGAGAAATGTTGCACAACTCTTCCCAATGAAAGTATTTAGCACAAGCCAGACGTCATCATACTCTCATTTGCATATGAGCACATGCACGAGAATGAAATACAATCATATATTTCTCACTATTTTCCCTGATAATAAGTTGTTTAATTTGTCACTAGTCGCTCTTTTGAAATTAAGTTACTAAGTTGGTAAGTTGTCAACACTGACTTTTTCAGGAGGGGGACTTATAGAGTACAACAGAGTGTCACATAGCCCCTTTTGAACATAAAATGTTAATATTTGCCTTTTTTCTAAGCCAATGCTACACTGTAAAAAATTTCACTGTAAAATTACAGTAAATTCCTGGCTAATAATTGCATTCATTTCACAGTAATTCGCTGTAAATATTTTCACAACAATTTACTGTAATTAATTCACAGTACTTTACTGTAATTATTCCACAGTAATTTACAGTAAAACCACAACACTTTACTGTAAATTCATGGTTGCCATGCCCAAGGAATTACTGTGATATAGCAGTAATTAGCTGTGGACTTACTGTAAACTACTGTCAAATAAAGACAGTAAATTGCTGTGAAAATATTTACAGCGAATTGCTGTGAAATGAATGCAATTATTAGCCAGGAATTTACTGTAATTTTACAATTTAATTAATAGTGTAATATATTGTAAAATCCATTCGTTAATTGTAATTTTACTGCATCCTCTCGCTTTATGCTCAAAAAAGAAAACGGAACAAAATTATCACTTGTTTTCGCTTTTTAATCAAGCTTGCAATAAGTGCAAAGTGCAGGAACATAGGCAAACATGCTGCCAACATATTTGTAAGCATACAAACACCTTTAAAAAATGTATGCAAGTATAAAATGTGCAACAGCAAAAATGTACACAGTACAGTAAACAGTAAAACCACTCACAAGATTTTGGCTTTTACATAAAATCAAATATAGCTTTAAAGATTAACGAATTCAAATGTGCAACAGTAAAACTGTACAACAGTACAACCTCTACAACTGCTATGGAGGCTAATGGGATTTCTTGAATTCCCTATGAGATAATGATGGAATGTTATGAGACTGACTTGTTTTTGAGGTAAAAAGAGAGACTCGTAACATCGTATTGTTCTATTATTATCTCATAGTGTGGTGATTGTGGAGGTCACAACTTGTCCACCAGAGCGTTTTGGAGTTGTTGGATTGTTTGATGAGTTTGATGAGGGAAATCAAGAAATCCCATTAGCCTCCATAGTGGTAGAGCAGCTCACAGCTCTTCTCCACCGAACTAAAAACAATTAAAGGTAACAGCCTATTGCTATGACTGTAGGGATTATGGCAATGGCCCAATTTTCCAAAATGGAATCCACAGGTCATGAGAAAAAGGGACACTCTCAAGTTGTTAAAAAACAAACAAAAAAAACAAAAAACATTCTACCTTCTTCTACAACCTTCTACATTGCCTGCCACTCGAAATCTACAAGTTTGCGCATTAGAGTGCTCACATGCGTGATGATCCCTCCACGCTTCCTCTTGGTCTTGGAGCCAGTTTCTGGATTGATACCCAGGAAGCATCTGTAAATCAACAAAAAAGTATTAATATCAGGTTATCTTTTACGTTGAATTAACCCTTGGGACATTTTTGTCCGTTGAGTAAAATTTTCACTTGTTTTTTGATAACATTTTTTACTGAGTCACCTTCAACTGAGAAGTCTCATTTTATGTTACTTGTCAAAATATGGTTTTAAATTATTCCAAGGTCAAAATAAACAGTGTGCAAAAAATGCATACACTTATACCCTTAAAGGATCTATCACCTGGTGTTTATGTCTGTTTTAGTTGTTCAAAATAACTAAATAAATATAACTATATATAATAAGTGATCTGGGGGGAGAGGTTCTTCATCAGTATCAAAGTCTTGGATAAGTCAAAGATTAGCAAAAAAAAGAAAAAAACTGATTTTGATGCATGATTATTATTATTATTTTTTTTTTTAAACTCACACTTATACCTTAGCAGACATGTTGTACCATAGATTCCCATTATAACCACAACTTTTGATTGCAGGGCTATAACAGTAAAACAAAACAAAACAAAATCATGCATTCAGAAGGGGCCACTTTGGCAGTTCTTACTGTTCCATCATCAGATGGCACTACTTTTTTTCAAAATAAAAGGACTGTTATGAATTCCAGCAACACCATGTCTGCTTTTGTGTGTGTGTGTATGTGTGTGTGTGTGTGTGTTAGATTTTATTTTTGAGTGAAAATGGGTGTCAACAAAGGATCCAATGAAATGTTAATTTTGAAATGACTATACTGTACCTCTGAATGAACTCCAAAGTGCAGGAACTGTCTTCAGGGTACTGAAGATTCAGATTGTAGAAGGTGGCAAAAAGTGCAGCCAGCCCGCTCAGGATGTTGCTGTGTGGTCCCATCACTACTTGTTCCTCAATTGACAACATCCACGCCCTTGGCTTCATCAGGTCACCTGAAATGAGCAGATGTGTGCTGTCATAAAGATGTGGAATGCTGAATGTGTCATTAAGATTATTAGCAACATTCAATGCTCAAAGAAAAAATTATCAGAAAATATCAGAATCAGAAAAAAAGGAGATAAGATACAAAATTGAGCAAAAAAAAAAAAAAAGTTCAACACACCAGTCAGCCAGTAACAGTAAGTAAACATATGTAATGCATTTATAATCACTTATAAAATATTCACAGTTTTCCATTTTTTTTCTACAAATATAAAGTAAAAATCAAAATAACAGTACCTTGTACAATCAGGCAGGGTGTGCTTGGCAGCTCCTGTGTCCTTTGTACATCAGCGGCAGTGGCACATGGCTGTAAAATAAGATAACTCTATCATACATCTGTTGCAGCAAAATTTGTACTTATTTATGCAATCACAAAATGCTTATTTATCTTTTTAAAAACTTACATCAGTCTCCAGCATGATGGAGGTTTTGGGCTCTTTGAAGTATGCCATCAGGAGTAGAAGGACACACACAGCCTTGTCTGATGTCTCTGGCTCGTACTCAGCCAGGATTTCTTCAATTTTGGGATGACGGCTGAGTTCCTGGCAGAACTGAATGATGGTACTGCCTTTGTTGTTCATGGCCTCTTGCATTTTAACAAGGATGGAGACATCTGTCAGAAGGCCGAAGTGGGTGTAAAGGCCTTTCTGCGAAAACAGAAAAGGCCACTCCTTCTGAATGTCTGCAACTGCTGGTGCAGGGACACTGTTAAGGTACTGCCGTTGGATAACAAATGTCTTCTCCATCAGAGGTTCTGCTGTCTCTTCCCCGCCCATGCCTTTCTCAGAGAAGATGTTAGACAGTTGGTTTTTGATTTCATTCAAGCTCTCTATAGTTTCTCCAGCTGGGAGTTCTGTGGGACTCCACCTCACACAGCCGTACTGATCCACAGGGCCTCTTGCCATCAGTCTGCCCCCCTCTACCAGCGCAGTGCACGGTGTTTTTTTTCGGCGATGCTGAACAAGGGTATTTTTTCTGTTTTTGTATTCCACTCTTGTTTTAATTTGTTGGAGTAGAGAGTGACTGCCATCTCCAACAATATCACCTTTCTTCCCGACATCAGCAAAACATTTAGGGTATTCCCGTACAATGCCCCGGGCGATGCTGTGACATACTGCTCTTGTTGGGTTGAGATCATGCACAAACATCTGGTCAACAACTGCCCTCACCATGTCTTTTCTGTCCCCTGGTGATGGTCTTGCTTGATTTGACAATGCTTTCCGAATTGCTGCTGGCATCATGTCCCATCTGACCTGAAAGTCTATGTACCATGGCCTGCCAGCCAGTGGAGATGAAGGCAAAGAGGGGCTTGAACTTCTTGTCGATATCGAGGATGGGTGATCAGGAGTACTTGCAGCAGCATATTCGATTTCAACTATTGGAAATGCTAGAAGTGAGAGGACATGAAAATACTAATAAGTAAATGGGAGGCATGAGATAAATATATTGCTGAAAAAGTGCAAATTAATAAAATGGTCACATTCTGCAAATTTTTGCTATTTTACTGATATTATAGGCCAAATATTCATCATGACCCATTCATGCTCTAATGAAAATAAAACATTTTCAAAAGCTTCAAAAAGTTTTTTTAAATTGATGGTGCAACTTTCTTATAGCACTGTCTAAATGTGTAATTACCTTCATTCTTTAGGCCATTCAGCAGCCTACGGCACTGGATTGGTCGAAGGCATTTCACAAGATCATTTTCTTGAATTAAAACAAGGTCTGCTCTACTCTCAACACCAAGCTCTTCCAACACCTCCAGCAGGGATGTGAGAGTTTGAGCAGACAGGCCAGGTAGCTGTGTTGAGATTGCTTCCTCTATGTCTTCACGATTCATGTTCTTTAGGACAGGAGAGAGTTACAGACAAATTGATTACAGCAATGTACAGTCTTCAAGTAATGGAGCTTGATTTATTGTAACAGTGGGGACCCTTAGAGTGCCACCACTGAGACAAAAGATTCCCATCTTAGTTTGTTTCCAGTCGCAATACCTCTGTTCATTAATCACGGGCAAGAGTCACCTAAATAAATGAAAAATAATATGCCAATTTAACGATTTTCAACTGTACTATGAAAATAGAAATTTAACCATACATTTGTTCCACTCCCATTACTTTTAGCCTCCAAACACACTGTGTGACACACTGGCTTTGGCTCCAATTGTAAGACAGACAGAACTACAGCTCAACAAAATATGCTTAATATTTCTATTAGGATGGCCGCTATGCGCATTCCAAAAATGTTGAAGTACAAGTCATATTAAATAAACAGCAACTTTGTGGTAAGTTATGAATATAACAAAAAATATTTAGTTTGATACGCCACCAAATGCCTCATCAACTACACCTTTTTTTTCTCGCAACTTAAAGTTATTTTTATCTCAACAGACTGGTCCAGTATTGAGGTGTCCTGTCTGCTTCCCTCACCTGCCTGTTTATACCGTCTCTGAAAAAGAATGGTGAAGAGGAATTAGTGACAGGTCAAACACTTTGTAAGCTGGAAGAGGATAGTAGTCAAGCAAATCATCATGCTTGATGCAAACATAATGCTCTTGGGCTTTGCCTAACTCACAGTAGATTCCCATGTCTCTCAACTTAACATAGGTGTGTTTTTCTGTCACAAAGTGCACACAGTCATGGCAAATAATGACTAGGTTTATTTCCCCAGCATAAAGTTCTTCATCACTGTTTCCAAGCAAAACGAACATTCCTTTTTTGTAAAGAGTGCCTTTAACTGTGACACTGTTACAAGCCATGGCAGACTGTGATTCGAACTTGTAACTGGCAACAGATGACCTGATCTTGTCATTGTAATCATTTACGTAAAACTCTGTGCCCTTCTCGACTTGTATAGGTGCAGGAAAAAGATTGCCTGCACTCAAATAGGCTTGCAGAAGTTGGTGTCTCTCTGCCATGGTTTTGCAAACACTTTTGAAGTTATGTAATTTTCTGGCACATTGCTTGAAAAATGTGTGTTTGCTTTCAAACCTGAGAGTCCATAGGCGAATAAGTGGGCCAAAGTGTATGATCAGGTCTGGATAGTGGCACAAATAATGGTGCTTAGGCTTCAGGGAATGACCAGGGAAGAGCTTTTTCCTGTAGAATATGTATTCTTCAATGATGACTTTCAGATAGGCTACTTGGCCTGCTGTAATGGCTGGTGAACAGACAAGTTCCACTATCTCCCTCAACTGCAAAACAAGCTGCCAAACCTCATTGTTACAAGGATCCTTAATCCTGTCTCCCACCAAGAGAGGTAGCAATCGGAGCAGGCACCAGTTCTGAACTGCGTGCCCACTTAATCTCTCACTTCCAGGGAGAACATCTGCTGGTTTGTCAAAGCCATCATTCCCTTGGTATTTGAATTGGTTCTTGCACCGATTTAACTGCAGGTAAGTAAAATGCTTCTCCTTGACTAAACTGCCGATGAACAATGCAAGGTCATAAGAGACAATACCCTCGAACAAGTCATGGCCTAAACATGGTGGAAGGCCAGGTTGACAGACATGGAAATGAGCCAGCTGGTTAAAAGGAGAGTCAGACTTTATGCCACATACTGAGTCAGTGACAGTAGTTGTTAGATGTTGCAAGTGACTTTGGTAAGATTGTGCCGTTCTGGGGGTACCGCCCAACATCGGTTCTTTCAAAAATGTGGCTCTGTCTACCTCACAGTAGCGACAGAAATGATCAGCCCGGCTGAAATTTTCTAAAAAGCCACCAATAGAATGGGATCCCAAGTTATCTCCTGAAATAGCAACCAATGTACCTTTTACAGCACTACTGTCACTTGTCACAATACCTCTCTCCTCCAGGACTTTAAGATCCTTGATAAGTGGTTCCAAAACTTTGTTCATCCCAAAGTACTTAAAGTCCTGCTCCCTACATAGGAGGACGAGTTGCATTTGGTTTACACTGGATCTGTTGTGAGGCAAAATGTCAGTCAGAGTTGAGTAAACAGCTAACACTTTGTGTTTTTTTTTCCCTGAGCCAAGCGGATTGACAACTTCAAATGCATCCTGGTACAGTATCACGCCAACTGAGGACGGTTCAGTTTTCAACAGAGGGTTACTTTTAACTACCTCTCCATCCCTAACATCCTGATAGACATTAACTGTGGAGGGTTGCACGCGCGTTGTGGCATACTGTTCTCGCACAGACTCACTTTTGAACAGGGCAGCCAATGTCTCCTGTACAGGGACATATTGAGCAAAACGTTCTTTACCATTTTCATCATTTCCCAAGAATACAGGCACAGGCTCAACATAGTGGAAACTCTTTTTAAAAGCATTCTTCCTCTTAAAATCTGTGCTCAGAACTCCTTTGTTATAGAGCTTAAGTAGATCCTCTTTGTCAATTTCATCAATAATGTTGCTTATTGTGGACTCAGGGATTCTAAGAAACTTCAATTTTTCTCTAAGAATGTGAAACATGTGTGAAAGGCCAATTTCATGTGCATTTTGAAAGTCCTCAATGATTGTTTGAATAGTGCTTGCTGGTAACAATAACTTGGCCTGTAATTTCAAGTAGAGAAGTGTTAGATTGTGTAGGAATAGGGCTTCATCAACAGCAAATGGAACTTCTTGTTCATTTTGTTCATCAGAAATGTCTGAACATGAGGGCCCCGGTTCAGGTTCAGGCTCAGGCTCAGGCTCTGTGGGAACCGACTTCTGTAGAACCAAATCAGTTAGGTCCTCTACTTGAATACCTCTATGCTTCCTGGAAATGTGCGATTCAAAACTGGATGATACTGTGAAGCTACAGTCACAATCTTTGACTGGACATTTGATTTCCAATCCCTCTTTTGTGTGTGTCTTCAAATGCTTTATAAGAGAGGTTACAGTATCACACTTGAATGCACAAGACTGAGCCACACACTTTAGGGCTGTGTCCACTTGCTTGCATGGCAATCCCTCTGATTTGTGCTCTCTATACATATGGGATTGTAGAACAGTGGCTTTGAGGTACATTCGTGTGCAGTCAGGCACACCACACTTAAACTGATAATTGGGAGTGTTACTGTGCAGCTTTATATGCTTAATAAAGTGACTAACGTTATCAGACACATAAATGCACCCACTAAATTTACAGTGGAACATTTTTCACCAAAACAATAAAATTAATAAACTACAAGAGGAAACTACAGACAAAAATAATAACAACTTGTTATGTGAGGAGGAAAATAGACCGCTGCCGACGCAAAATCTCTTTAACTGACAAAACCAGGACAACTGATTCAAATCAAGCTAACGTTAGACCATATGAAGAGTTCATTTGCAAAAACGGATAACTCCGTTTTTTTAATTTTCAGAATTCTATTTACTTCAGGTGATGATATAACCAGAGTTTGACCGAGTTTTCAACAGGAGATGAGTTAGGCTTTGAAAACATCGCGCAAAGAGTAGATTCACGTTATAAGCCTCAGCTCTTTTTTTAGAAACAAGATGAAAGAGAAACGTCAGCTAACGTTAGCATGGGTTTTCTGAACCGCGTCAAAACTAGCTTGCTAACGTTACCGCAGCCACAGCCTCAATTCAAAATGCGGGGCTTCACTCTATAGTGAAACTAAATGTCCCTTCAGCTCACACAAACAGTTAATAAAACCAACTAACCGTGTCTCCGTGTGGTTGCCACTTCGTGAGGAGGTGGGTGCCACTCGGTCTGACTGTGTAGAAAGGCGTAAGAGAATAAACAGTAATTAATATGACGATCATAACACTTGTTTAAAATGTCATTATGGAGTGAACGCAAAGGTGGAAAACGAGGGAAACTTACCTTGACTAAACTCTTTGTCTTGTTCTCCTCCGTGCGGGTGGCATTAAGTCCATGTAGCATTACTTCCAGCCGTTAATATTTGAAGAAATCAGCGGCAGGTCCCACAATACAGTGCGGTTCATGTAATTTGCTGTGTTTTTGCGGTTGGGAGTCGTAATACAGTATTTTGCGGTAAAATAACACAATCAAATACTGTGAAATCCTGGTAATAATTAAAACTACAAATAATAGAGTAGTTTACTGTGATGACACTGTTTTTATTGTAAACTTCTAAAGTACAGTCTCATACTGTGAACATTGCGGTTAAATCCTGTAAAATGATAATCCTGGTAAATTAGTGTGAAATTTTACAGTTGAATATTGTGAAATACTGGTAATTTTTTACAGTGTAGATAGGCCACTCGGTCTAATTAACTGCTTATCGATCACATTGCAGTTAAAGAAATGAAATAAAATGAATGATACATGTTGGTGTATTTAACAGCCGTTTATTTACCCCTGACATAAGCGGTTAAAGAGTTGGTGCCGCTCTAGAACCGTTTTTCTTTGCTGAGAGACGTTTTTTTGGCTGTTGACAGGCGAAGAACTGGTTCGAGATTAGGCACAGGCTCCAAACTGGCCCTCAAACTGCCTTGATGGAAAAGGGGGAATCAGACAGATGGTGGATAGAGTGCAGCAGCCACAGGCACTATGAGAAACATAGTGTTTCTTGAACATTCACGCATGTGTTCATGTTCTAGTAGAAAACCAAAATACAATTATGAAGCAGAAAATGAGTATAATAGGTCCCCTCAGGACAAACTGGCGAACATAACCACACAACCTCTGTCATCACATTTTAATACCCTTTTCTACAGCAGTGCAGCAAGGAACAGATAAAGATGGGAAATGCTGACACGACTATACTGTCGTGGTTGTGGAGCACTTCACAGCTGAGCAGGCTCACCATGGGCAGCAGCGGGCAAGACACCCTGGCACCATCACCCTGAGAGCAGCCAAGCCTGTTCTTGTCAGCTGTGTGAGCGTGGCCTCAGACGCCAGCCAGCGTGTCCCCTGGGTGCCTCCTCACCTCTGCGGCCTTGGGTGGGGGTTGGGCGTGTGGAGGGGGACAGAGTCCTCCTTCATCACCTCAATGTGGGGATGGGACCAGTGCCCAGAGTGGCCATGCCAAGCCAAGTCCATCCCTAGCTGAGCCACAGCACTGGGCAGAGCAGCTAGGGGGCTCTGGACCCACTGGATACAGCAGAGCTGACAGAGTAAGACTCTCCGTGAGCTAAACCAGCATGGGTAAACACGCGCAGATCTATGAAAAGGTGTGTGCTGCTTGACAAAACACACACGCAAGTGGCCGTGCATGTCCATGCATACACATCTTACCCCAGCGTCCCTGAATTTGCTTTGGCCGAGGAAAAGTGCTGTTTGGAAATGATAACAACAATAATGGAGGCTTTGCTGTTTGCCCGTCATGTTGGTCTTTCTGAAAATAGGGTATGAGTGTGAGAGGCGGAGAGGAGCGGAGACAAGGCCGGTGGTTCAGGTTCTCGGTGTCTTTGATGCACCGTTGTTCCGCTGGCCGCCCTCTCCTCTCCGTGTAGCCCCGCGGTTTGGCCCTGGCTCCACGACCCTCTTCACAGCCCTCTGGTCCAACTCTACCACCGCAGGCGCACTTCTTTAGCACGTGTCAATATTAGTTTAGGATTATTTCTAGAAGTCCAGAAGGGTAAAATCCTTTTAGGGATTACAGGGCTGACACAAAATAATGAGGAAAAATCTGAGGAACTGTGGAAGAACCATTAATGAATATTTATTATTTGCATGACAAACACAGATGATTTAACTCAGGCATACTGTGGGCAGCTAAATTTGGGCGAAGCCACATGGTGTCCTGGGTAACCTCAGCCCAGAATAGCCTGCGATGAAGACAGGAATCACAGTGGTGTGTTGGGCTCCTTTGCTTACAGATGAGGATGAAAACAGAGTGAATAGGAGTCCTTCCACACGGGGATGATCCTCCATAAAAGGCTTCCCGTCTGGGTCAGCAACCGGCATTTGGCATCTCTTTTCTGGAGAGAATTAACTGGGAAAACTGGGAGCAAACTGGGTGGTCAGGTCGCTCACACATGCGTCAGAGCCAAGAGATGTTACCCATTCTCTTCATGCTATTTAATAGCAGAAGACAGATGTAAAGTGGGGATGTGTTTAAAAGGATGAGCTGTATTTCCATGATCTTTGAACCATTCCCAGGTGGGATGTCCTCCTGGCAGCCCACGGGCCTGAGCAAGAGTTTCTGATTGTCTGAAGCAGTCAGCGATTAGTCACGCAGTTCTTAAATATGCTTGATGCATTACAGCCATGTCGTTTTCAGGGATCTGAACTATGTCTTCGTCTGATGTCTTTTTTTCTTTTCTTTTTTTGCTTGACTAGATGAGGCTATTCACTCGTTCTTCAGGCAGGCTGTGTTGGATTAGATTAGACTGGGGCCTACCAAAGTAATTAAGGCTGAAATAAGTCGCTTTAGCCAAAGAACGACTTCAGCTCAAAGATATGTGATCCCTTTAGAGTGTTATAGTTCCTGTAGTTTCTAAAGAAATACTGTTCTACCTGCAGGGAAGGGGATTTCCCCTTCAGCTTGTGTGTGTGTGTGTGTGCTCTAGAGTGCTAGCTGTCCACTTCACCCCATTTTAATCTATTTTAACCATGCATCCATTCATCTTCAATTTTTCTCTATTGGTTTTAGCAAAACTTCAACTGTTTATCTATTATAAATATCAATTCAAGCAAAAAAAAAAAGAGCTAAAAAAAATCTCCAAAACAGCTTGGGGTTCTGCAGGTTAATAAAATACAAAGAAAAATCCTGCTTGCTTTTCAGATGGGATTCAATGATATCACTGTGATTAATGTACAGATTGCCTGTATATCACACACACACACTATCACAGTTCACACTTGTGGAAGTATCCATATCACAGATTACTGGTAACTGTCTGCTCCTTTGACGTCTTGGCTGGTGATATCAAAGAGCTGAAACAGCTTGTGAGTCGCTCTGTTTGTCAAGCTAATAAATGAATGAAGCTATCCAAGTATACGCTTCTCCAGGTAGAGAATCTGTCACTCCAGGGCTCTGTGAGTTCAAAAGTTCAAGTCCCACATGACACCTGAACTGTGTGACCTGCAGAGACGCAGCTTTGTTTGGTGAACAGCAAATGTCTTGTTAGCTCCATACGCTGGTCTGTTCAGATCTACAATGGAGTTACGTAACCTTTACAGAAGAATGGTGTTCACTTTAGTCTGTACCACAGGGTGTGTGACATGATGACGTGCTGCTCACAGCACATTTATCATTAGATTCAATTAATTATGGAAGTGATTGTCATGTCTGAGTCTGACAAGAGGAGAAGATGGGAGTGAGTCACCTGGCTGAGTCACTGTTATGCAGAGTGTGTGTGTGTGCATGTGCATGTGTGCATGTGTGTGTGTGTGTGTGCCTGTACAGTGTCATTAGGGAACTCTAGCTGCCCCACTCTCCCTTTACTCTCTTCTTCTTCTGTTCAAGAAAAGAGTGGAAAGTCCATAAGCAGAAGCTGGAAACTACAACCACAACCAGCCAATGCACAGGACACTTATTCATAGACTCACACACACACACACACACACACTTGGGGTGGGGAACAAGAGCAGCAACAGTGGCAGTAGCAGTAAATTGGTACAGACATCCGTCAGAAGCCCCATGAGTCACCCACTGGAAAACGTACAGCTCTCCAAAGCCAGAGTAGATATCCATCAAAAGTGATTGCGGCTGGTGCAAACTCCTGCAAAAACACAGTTAGATATATACACACAATTATGTGTATGTACACACAAACATGTGCTCACTCGCACACATGGCAACACATACTAAGCACATGCGCCCGCACACACGTGGAGCAGAGATTTTTGCGGTGTTGACGGTGACGGCAGTGGAGGGATAACGAGCGGCGTGCTGTGCGGAGGATACTCTACTCTTCGAACTCTACTTATGAGGTCACCTGACAATATAAACACTCCTCCACCTCAAATCAATCTCCTATTCTTCGCTGCTTTTTGTGAGCTGCTAATTGAGAAGCCAGCTACCAACACCACCACCTGTAAAATGACTCCTGATGTCATCTACCAGACAAAACAGCTTGAGATCTATCTATCCAATCCTGGCTAAAACAGCAGTGTGATACATGCAGGATATTCAGTGAGAATCCTTCACTTCTTCCCTCTGATCATCAGATCTCACACACGGCTGCTACCTATTGCACACATGTGCTACACACATTACACTTGCAACCGAATTATGTGGAACATGAGAGAACGTGAGGAGAGGCCCGAGTGGAGCTGTTCATCGAAGGATCTAAATAGCTCAGCATGGGAGTGAAGCTGCTGTCTATGTTTTTTGGGAGATTTTTTTTCCCTCTTGCAGTAAATCATGCGTCTGTTGTTCTTGCCACCCAGCGTGCTGTGTGTAAGCTCTACCCTCCAGCCATCTTTAATAGCTTTGATATATACAGTAGGTGTGTCATGAGCATGTCAAAACCTTCAAAATGATGCTGGAGGTCAGGGGTCGGCAACATTTGATATTAAGTGAGGCATTTCTGGCCAAAAAGAATTGAAAAATCTGTAGCTAACACAGTCTATTAAGTGTGTGATTATACATTACCAACAGGTCTAAATGAGCATTACATTATATGTTTTTGCAAGAATGCAGTGAGGAATAAAATGCAAATAAGAAACGTCTTTGGAGATCTTTTTCTCATCCCCAGCAGAGCCACATGCAGCTCTGGAGCCGCAGGGCGCACAAATTGCTATCGCAGTTGATTATGAGCCGATGCTACTGAGTCATCTTCGCCCACTTTTTGTTACTTTTTCCCCCTCGGCTCCTGCTCGCCTCACAGACGGCCCATCTGCTGTGTAGAGCTCTGTGTTGTGCTGCGTGGTCAGGCGGAGTGGCGCTACACAGATTCCTGAGACGTCAGACATTCTGGTGTTGGTGGGGCCGGCGGCTGCAGCCTGCGCCTCACACATGACCTCCTCAAGGTCAGCAGGTCAGATCCTGTGATAATCCTGTCCGCATAGCATCATGGTGCGCATACGTTTGTCCTCCCTTTAAGCCAGAGAGGTTAAAGTTGTGTTTTTTGCCGTTAGTGGTCGCTTAGTTTCGCTATCGTGTTTTCAGGTTTTGGGGACGGAAAACACACTGCATGCTTTATTTCGCAGATGGCTTCCTATTTTATGTCCACGCTTGTGCAGTACACGCACGTGCTGGAGCCTTTATGTGAATGTGTGAGCATGTACATGTCAGTGCATGCTTTTATACCCGCATCTTAGTGTATATGCATGTGCATGCACAGGGATAAGTGTGCAATTTGTCCCAGAGGGGGTCAAAAGGCCCACACCTGCAGGAGATCTGCAGAGAGCATCACTGTCATCTGGAGAAGAGAGAACAGAGAGGGAGAAGAGATGAAACAGAGAACAGAGGGGTCACACTCCACCCCCAGACATTGTTATTTCAAGCTTTTCTCATCATATTGCAGAAGAAGGGAACAGTACAAAGCACACACACACACTCACTTGGAGCACTCACTGAGAGCAGCACAGTCAGCTCTTTCAGCAGACAGAAGAAAGAGAAAAATCAAAGAGCAGAGAGGCGAGAGGAGAAGGAGGGAACGGGTGAAAGATATAGACAGCAGGGGAGATAAAGTGCCTTATCCACAGAGGCTTTACTCTTCACTCCTCCTCTACTACTTTTACACTGGTGTGATGCAAAACATGCATCAACACGACCCGAGCTAGAGGCAGCTTTTTTGTACTCTCTCTCTTTAACTTTTCAACTGTTTTTTTCCCCCCTCTTATATTTGCCAGCTACACCTCACATAGCCTGAGAGAACTGAGATGGGACTAGGAATTAGAAAACTGACAGGCGATTATATACATAAAAGAATAAAAGATTCTCAGTCATACTATCTTTGCTCATTATAGTGAGAATATACCCCCTTTTCATGTATTAGACTTAAGACATTACATTTTTTCCCCTCATGTCTCAATCCCCCCTCTTCCACCACCCCCGACACACACACACACACTACCCCCTTCTCCAGTTGTTAGGAAGGAATGCCTCTCCTGTAGATCTAATGGCAGTTGGGATGATTGATCAGGTGGCAAAGAGACTAGAGTCATTATAGGTCTACAGTCTGTGCGAGCATGCATACATTTGTGCATGCATGTGCAGTATGCATGTCACATATGGGTGCACCAGCGGCATCTGTGTATGTGCCGGCCTGTTTGCCCGTGTAAATTCCTTGTACATCCATGTGTGTGTTAGTGTGGCTTTACAGCAATGGAGACACCAGGACACTTGGCACCACACTGACGTGACCCAAGACTTGACCCTGCAGGACGCCAGTGACAGTCTGACATGAAAGATGAGGCACAGAAGAGAACATCAACAGGCAGCGAGAAAACGAAACCCCACTTCAGGTTTTGGCAGCTTTGGGGTCCTTCAAAACTGTATCTGCAAAGCTGTTTTTACTCCAAAGAACTCCAAAAAACTGAATTTTTACAGTCGATGCAGCTGACACTGTAGATCTGTAGATTTTGTTCTTCACAAAACTGACCTCTTTGAACCTGAACTAATTTCATACAGAGGAGGGAAGAACAGCTTAAGACAACTTCAGGCACTTGCGTAACAAACTACAAGAAGAAACATATCTGTGTGCATTTCCCTCTTGGGAACCGTCCAATGTTGAGATGCTTCTGCTCTTACTGGCTGCAGTACGCTTCTGTGTACATAGTGCTTCTCCACTGGCAAGCCCTTGCTTCTCTGGCTTTCTTCTTTTTTCTTTCCTTTTTTTTTTTTTTCTCAAAGAAATATTTGTTGGCAGGGTTGAATTAAAGCTTGAATAAACTTCAATAGACTTGGGATTTTGGCATGAAGCCACCAGGCTCATCTAGCGTTGGCATTTAACCCCCTCTACAGGAGAGCCAGATAGACAGCTTTTCAAGACTTTCATTCAGATCTTATCTCTCCAACAGGCACATGATCATGTTGGAGTTACAGGAGCTGCAGCACTCTCATGACAAACCAGAACACGTAGTTATTTTTTAACTATCAATACATGGAAAATTCCCCTCCTGCTGACATCATATGAGATGAGCAGCCCCCTGAAGCTGTGTGGTTTGTTATACTCAATAAATACTTTGATACATATCCTGTTGTTTTACCCACTCTCCCTCTTTATCTTTCGTCTACAATTACTCCATTCAGCGCTGTTATTTCTGATCCCTTGGACAGTTACTTGGATCACCTAGGCGATCTAATGATCCATCAGCTAAAAGCTTGATAGTTACAGAGCAAACACTTTATGACTCAGGTGCATCCAGCCTACAACCACACCTGAGGAGAGCCCTTGGCTTCGTCTGCCCTGGGTGGGAGGCCTGTTGAGAGTTTTGCCTTTGACTCCAGCTGGTGACCTTTACTGCGTGCCACACCTCGCGAGATCTGCACGTCTTAGAGGCAAAGATATCAGAAAAGCACTCAGAGAGCGCAGACCTCCGCCAAGGCAATAGGGTCAGTTACCCAATACCAAACAGCACACTTGAAGGATTATATTGAAAGCATTTGGGAGCAACCTTGAAGCAGATGGGCGACTGCAGCAGAAAACCACACTGTGTGCCAATTTATTAGGTACACCTTACTCGCTAATAAAATGGCCAGTGAGTGTATAGCAGCAAATGCTTCCTTAAAATCTGTCTATACACATATACTACACACACAGCTAACAATAAGTGATGAATTTAGCCACAGGGGAAAGTTAGCACTGTTATCCTCGGTCGAAACAATCACACTGAGCTCTCAGCAAAATTTTCACAGAATCACTTAATCATAATAACTTTATGAACATGTTTAAAATTGTTGTAACATTAAGATTTTACCATAGGTATTAGCCATTTGTCATAGTAGCATCCATTTGTTAGAAATACAAATTCATTTATACATTGAACATATTCTGACATCCAAATTAACCATGTTGACCAATGCCTCTTCCTGCCAAAAGGTCTGACATTGTGCAGGTGTGTATTCCTGTGTGGTGTGTTCACCTGTCGCCTCATGCTTCACATGTTCGTCAATATCCATCAAGTATTAAAGAAAGCATTGCCTGGGCTGAGCAGGCATTCATTCGGGCAGCTCACATACACAATAACAGTCAGGGAGGACTGCACTGGTACAGCAAATATTGATACTGACCTGTGGGCGTTCTGGTGTGTTTTCAGGACATTGAGTGGTGAGATTTGGGGACCGGGGGGAGGCTGGGGGATTTCTACATGAGTGCAACTGTTAGGGAGCCTGAAATGCTCGCCAACACCTCATCCCCTCACCCCAACCCTCCGCCTTTTAATTGTGCCATACCTTCATGGCGCTGTCAAGTTTAGTTTTCCAGTCCGCTCCTGGTGCTCCTCCCGACTTCCACAGACTCCCGCCAGCTAAGGGAAGAGTGGAAACTGAAATCAATCAGCTGCTCTTCCCAGAGGTTTCCTTATGTTTGTGGAGGAAACTGGGGAGGAGGATCCCTGCGAAGCCGGTCAGGCCTCCACTAACACTGCTGCTGTATAGTCACACAGTCAGAGAGGAGCTCCCACAGTCAGATATAGCTTTTATATGTTTACACAGGGGAGATAAAATCATGTGGCAGTCACTGAAGGCTGTATGCACAGAGTATAGAGCGGTGTGCAGTCTAGTCTACCTTAGAGATCGGTGTATAATTATATTTAGGGGGTTGACAAAATAAAGGAAACACCTGATAATACACTTTGTTTGTCACCTTTTCAGTATGGCAATCTTATTTTCATCATCAGTCATTCCAGGCTGCCAACATGAAAGGTTTGTAGTTCCTATGAAAGTTATGGACAAGAATCTGGAATCTCTCTGACATTAATACTTCCGAGTTCGAGTCATTGACGTAACTGTGTCCAGAATTTTTGTACAAAAGTTATTTTAATCTTTAATCTCTTTCTAACTAACCAAGTTGTTTTGTTAACGGAGAGTAAATTTAAAGTTTTGCGCCCCTTCTTAATAATTTTTGAGAAACCTACTTCAGTGATTTCAGAGTAGCTTTTAGCTCTTTGCCCCTCCACTATTTTTAATATATATTTCCCCTATCCAATTTATACATAATGTATGTCGATTTCTTTTTCAAATGCTCATGTTTACAATGCTGGAATTGGCATATTTTTGGGGAAATCAAATGACTTTTAAAGAATTAAAAGAACAAAACAGTTGATTAATTTTCAGTCAGACGACTCATCATCTGAGTTTTCAGGTAATCCTCCCACTGACCCACTAAAGAAGCGGTTCATTTTTTTCTACCTCACAATAGGGATGTGTTCTCGGGATCAATAAGCCTATGCGCATTAAAGTGTATGAAAGGCTATTCTATGTGAGAAGAAACAGGGTCAATGTTTTCTCTCTGTGAGTCAACTTCCTTCACAGACGCTGTAATGGGAGCAGCACACACACACACTTATACACACACACACACAAACTGGGGAATCACATTTTCAGTCCTTGTCACAGAATCATACGGGTCAAAGCAGCTTTATGGCTTTATGGCTGGTTGTCTTGCGCCATCTGTAGGTCAGAGGATCAGCTGCTGATTATTCTCAGACATCTGATGTTTGATGCAACACCAGTAGATCTTATTTTTCTTTGAGGTTTTGGTTCTTTTTGCCACAATTCTTTGGCATTTGTCTCTTTTCTTAGATTTCGTTAGGTAGTTGTGCGCTGCATCAAAAGACAAACAAAGGAGATAACAATTTGACAAGTGAGCCGTCAAACAATAAACATTAAACAATAAATAAAGATGGCAGCACAATTCCAATCATCCTATTTGAACAGCTGAATGTTTAAATTAGCAAACAAACAATCTCACATGGCTGATAGCACATGTGTGGGAACAAAGGATCAGCAGCAGAGCAGCATGGTAGCTAAGCTACTACAAAAGAAATACAAATGAAACCATGAAAATTATAACTTGATCACTCAAGTTAACATGAAGACGCACACAAAGTGGATGGACAGGTGTGTCAGCAAGGAGAGAAAAAGATGAAGTGAGGGGTGAACAAGCAATTTATAGACTCCGCCCCTCACCCAGGAGGTCAGGTGACCGGTGACTGGCAAATGATGAGTCTTTTGGACACACATTACTAGAGTTTACACAATCACTCTGCACCAGTTTGAAGGAGCACTAACGTGTGCCGTTTATTTGTAGGTGTATGTCTCTCTGTCAATATTAAGTGTGAGAGAGAGAGCCAGCATTCACACCGAGGCTTCCTGGCTGTTGCACCACTCCCACCCTCAATAGTTAGCAGCTTCACAGCAAGATTTAATTTTTCCTAAAACATGTAGCGGGCAGATTGGAAAGTTTTAAATAAACCCAAATGAATACAAACACAGTCTTGCCCATAAAACAAGGATTTCTCTGAGAACGCAGAAGCCAACACTTTGTCTTTTGTGTGCTCCATTCAGCAGTAAATTTCCATATGCCTCAATTTATGTTTTCCCACTGAATTATTTTGGATTTCTCTTCTGTGTTAACGACAGGAGGGAGGGAATGACAAGAGAGAAGCAGGAGGAAAAGGTCAGGGTATGAATGGGCTCCTTAATTCTTTTAGCTGCACTGCTAATATTAAAACTTGTTCTCTTGATTTACCTCTTTTTTAAAGGCCTTGATAATGTGTTGCATTCAGGCTGTTCATGAGGAAAATCAGGATCTCTCTCTCTCTCTTTTTCTCTTCTTACCTCCCGCTCCTTCGTGCCATTCCTTTCCTCCATCCATGTGCCAAAGTAGAAGCTTAATAAAACCATCACTCATGAGGACTCACTGAGGAAGCCAACAGCTCGACCCGTCCAGGGAAGCTTTTCATTGTGAGGAGGAGGGCCTGGTGGATGAGCTGCATGGTGGGGACCATATATCACAGATCTCAGTTAGGCAAAACTTAAACTTAAAACTTAACTTAAAAAAGAATAGAGTTTCTTTATGCACTACAGTGAAATTAAGGCGCAATACTGAAAGTGCATTCACATGTGTCAAACTACAGATTTACCATAAAAAAACAAACAAATTCTTGATCAAAACAAAAATATATTTTACCAATAAAATTAGTGGGACCCTAAGGAAATTGTACTTCTGGATATTGCACGTTTGAGTAGGTGATCAGCAGAAGTAGAGGATGATTATTAATATGAAGATTAACAAAATATTATTCTGCCACAACAGGATAATTGATTATAGTTTCAGTATTTCTTAACTATGATAGCAGTATATTTGTAAAGACATTTCTGATGACTCAATTCATCCCTTGACCGATGCTCCAGCGCCACCATGTGAATGAAAAATAACTTATCATAATTTATCAGCAGATAACTGCGTCTCCTTGTTTCCAGAGAGAATAAAATGTGTAGACTTAAATAAAAAATAATCCAATAAATAAATACATTTATCAGTCCATGACAATTATCTCAAAATAGCATTGGTCCGCCCAAATAATCACCTGAAAGATAACTCGGTCTACCATTACCAAAAAAGCAACCTGAACATTTTATTGTGAGCTCTGGAAACTAAAAACAATTTGCAGACTTCCTACTACTTCATCATATACATAAAGAGAGAGTGTGTGTGCATAAATGTGTGTGTGTGTGTTGACTTTTACTGTCTACAGTACCTCTCTAAGTTCATCAGAGGTCAATATTGAGTAGAAATTGCATGCCTCGTGGATGTACGGGGTAGATTTACTCTAAAATATGTGTCTGATAAAACAAACACAGCACAGTCAATTGTGTCTATTTCCATAGCCAGGAACTGGGAACTTAACCCCCCTGCACCTGTTCCTCCCTCCCTGCTCCCCGTCACACTCTTTTGAGCCCAACTACAAATTAAAATTCCTCCCCGACAGATTTAGGGAAATCAAAAACCCGAAGCCAAAAGGTTTTCTGTCCTCTCCTGAAGGAAGGGAGGTAAGACAATAGTGGTTCAGGGGGAGGGAGGACTGGTGCGATTAGGCCCTGCTATAGTGTGGTAGTAGATCACGGATGTCAGGGTGAGTGTTGAGTCACCATAACACAGGAAGAGAGCGATGTGATGCTATCAAAGCCCAGTTCTCTTCTATCAATCACAAGCACGTCTTGCAGTGTGAGATGAGAGCTGATCACCTGCCAAGAACAGGATGTGTAGCATCTGAACCTTGTTATTAAAATAATAAAGCACTAATCCGCTCCAATTATTTCCTCAACAGGGTAGGGATTTTGTTTTAACAGCGCAATAGGGGCTCACAGTACAAACTTGACAACTGATAACAAAATCTGAATGCAGCGGGCGTGAGACGACACTGATAAACGTATCCTGGGATGGTCATAATTGTGTGGTGTGGCCGTTCTCAGCTTAGCCACGTTGGTGGTGTGAGAGAGGAGATCACAGGCGGCGGAGGAGGATATGGAAGTTGTCTCACCACGCCTGGCGGCAGATGAGCCGCCGCCTGAGCTCTCACGCTGGTAAGACACGGCCGCAGACGGCACTGAAGCCACACAGAGACACATGGCGCTGAAGCTGCACCAACAGCTTCGTAGTTTGCCAGAGGACTGTCACCACCTTTTGTGTAGCGTCGCCTCGCTAAATGTTAAATAAACAGAATCAATTCTGACAGCCAGGAGACACAAGAAGACTGTTGATGTGGGTCTTTTGTTTTTAGCCTCACTGCAAAAGATTTGAATATTCCTGCGACATAAATATCAGAAAGCATCGAACACAGCACACAATATATGGAAACGAGAGGAAACGGACTGTTTTTATGATGATGTAGAGGCAACCGGGGGTGGTTAGAGAAGGGCTGATGTGGGAAGGAGGGAGAGGTTGGAAGAGGAGCTGGAAGGAAAGGGGACGTTGTTACTGTAACTTTCCTAGAATCCCACTGAGACAGCCTCGGCTCCATCAACATTTGTAAATGTGTGTGTGCGGATGTGTGCATACGCTTGGCTGTGTGTTCAGTGCGAGCTTTTCCACTCAGTGAAGCTGAGCTAGCTGTCAACAGAGCAGCAGGCGACTCAAACAATCATGCCCAGTCAGATTTATTGGAGTGAAGAGGTGCTGATTCCATTCAGAAATGTAAAGGCTTCAAAAGGTCCATATATCGCACCTAAGTGTACATTGTGCACGCTGTCACTGGGATTAAAGTGGAAACAACAGTGTGGCTGCTGAGTGAGAAGTGAGGGGAAGAAGTTGCTAGCAAAACCGCGTTATGACAAAGCACAATGTAATTTATAGGGATGAAACTTCTGGTTGGTCATGCACTTGCCCGACACATTTCATTTGAGTCCACCAAGATTTAGTTTGGTTGACTTTAGTCAGTAATTCACAGAGGTGTGGACTCGAGTCACGTGACTTGGACTCGAGTCAGATTCGAGTCAAAATTTTGATGACTTTAACATGACATGACAATATCATCAAAGACATGATTCATCATTGATTTTGATTTTTTGATTTGAATTTTGTGTGCAACTCGACTTGGACTTTGACATCAGGGACTTGACTCTGACTTTATTCTGATGACTTGAAAAGATTTGAGATTTTCAGTGAGTATGTTGCAGAGGTCTGTCGAGTCACAATTTTGATGATTGGACTCGACTTGTCTTATCTCTACTTGAGACTTGACCTAGACTTCCACGTCTTTACTTGAGACTTGGGATTAAAGACTTGAGACTTACTTTAGACTTGAAAAACAAAGACTATCTCCCACTTCTGGTAATTTACCCCGTAATCTTGTTCGTTGAGGTTGTTGTAGCTCAAAGGTTGCTGGTTCTAGTGCTGCTGCTTCTCAGAACCTGTGGGAGAGAGACACATCATTACATCACTGTATACATCTCCACTCTCCATTCTTATCATAGACTGTAACGTTTTTAGTAAAACTGAACATAAGATGCTGATGTTAGCCTTCGTTGTAAGCTAACTCTATAGCTTGCTAACTCTATAGCTTGCTAACGTTAGCCCGTGCTGATCACATTGCAGTACAAATAAAATAAAATCAATGATATACTTTTTAGTTGGTCTTGTTGGTCATGATAATTGTTGATAGATGCACTGGCTCTGAACCAGCCTTGGTGGAATCGAGGTAAGAAGAATGGTGTCAACCCATGTAAAAACAAAGTATCTTATAGTTTAAAACTTTACTTTTTTGACTTTCTTTGGCTTTAGCTTAGCTCTGCATTTAAACTGTGTGATAATGGAGCTACTAAACTTGATGGTTTGCATGAGAGGAAACGTACACACATGTCATCTGTGAGTTTTATCTCTCCCATGAAGAATGTGGCTGATTTTAGATGCACTGTTAGGGACATGGGTCGTCCGGTGCTTTTGGCCTGGTTACTATGGAGCAGTTTGTCGAACACCATAAAAATACAGCAGCGTTACTAGGTCTGGATCTGAGGACAGGGGACGGGAGTGGGGAGGTGGGCTCGCTGGCAGGATGTGGTGTTTTTGCTCAGTAGGAGAGGAGGTTTCCCCCCGTGCTGTCATCTATGAATGGGGCTGAATGGAGAAACCGCAGGGACTCTTTAGAGTGGCACCACAGCTCCGCTGCCATCCATCACACAGCATCCCTGCCTTTTATGGGCTCAAACAGAGGGTGGGTGAGATAGAGAGAGAAAGAGAGATCTCTCCTCTGTTCCTCTTCTTTCTTAAATGTATCCTGGCTGTGTTTGGTTTCCAGGTAACAACCGCTGTTACTCCAACAGGCGGAAATGTTCTGACCGTCCCCCATAATCAAGATCCAGGCATGAAAATGGGTCAGGGGTTGAAAAGGTGAGAAGGGTGCGGAGGAAATACGTTCCGGTACAACCCAACAAAATAATGAGCTTTGTCCACCCACACTGTGTTTCAGTGATCTGCAATGACTTCCATCTTCTTATGTATCTCAGTTTGGACGTGAACAATCAAAGCATGGCTGCCCTTGTTTGTATAATTTATGTCCTTGTGGCAGAGGACACATCTGGCCAATCCCTGTCTGTCAATTTTCTTAAAGAAATCCCCAACGTGAAAGGACACCTCTTGTCCCTTCACAGATACCTTGCCCTCCATCTTAAGCCACGCCCACTTCCAGCTACATTTAATCCCTGCATCCAGCATTTTAACAGCTGCAGCGTCCTCTTCCCCTAACACACTCATTCTGCAAGGATAATGTTTGTATTAGTGCAAGTGGTACATCAGTATTAACTGTAAATCACTCTCTTTACTGTTTTCACACCAGAAACTACTAAAGCTGTAATGGCCAGAAGTAACTGACTTAGAATGGTGACAAAAGCTACAACAGTGACTAAAAATAATAGCAACATAGCGATTTACACAACAGATTTAGTAGCTTTTGTTCTAAACACACGGCAAGCCTTTCGTGACACTCTTCCCTGTTGTTTTCTCTCACGCTAATGTCGCGCTGAAAAAAATTGACGCCCCGTCTTGTCAATGGATGGAGCCAGAGCAGTAAACGCGAGACGCCCGCTTTCGCCATTTTAGATGGCTCAAAACCATTACATTTTAATGAATCAATAAATAACATCGGCGGCGAAAAGGAGTGTAAAAAAGACCAGGGTTCACGTGTTTTTATTTTGTCACAAAAGGCTTCAAGCATGGGCCAAAGCATAGGAGAACAAGTTCTAGAGTTTACCACTTCACCTTCAGCCCTTTCAGCCCCTCACGTGAATATTATCCTCAAACGTCCCTTAAATGCCAATTACAGAGATATTAGAAAGAAGCTTGTGTTTCTTCTTTTATGTTACCGTTAACTACACAAGCATGGCGCTAACTTAATATCCAGCAAACGGGAGCTATTTTTTCACCGGAGATTTGGCTAGTTTTGGCAGTGTTCAACGCAAGCTGTAGAGAACGGCAGTAACTTTGTTATACCACAAAATATGAAAACGATTGAAACCATTACTCACC
>CAFUXE010000526.1:2019-44803 GCA_903364295.1 Serranus cabrilla
CACGAGGGAATGCTACTAACTGGCACAGAACAAAGGAGACACAGGGCTTATATACACAGGGAGGAGGGAGATGACGAGACACAGGTGAAACACATTAGGGCGGGGAGAGGTAATCACACAGGCGGGAAAGCAGGGGAAGACAGGAAGTAAAGACAGCAGACATGAAACAGGAGAAAGGGCTTCAAAACAAAACAGGAAAAGACAAGACAAAATAAAAGCACTACTGCCTGGGAGCAGTAGTGACAGTTGCAGTTAATTGCTTTTATTCGTCTTAGGGTAACCCTACCCTAACACCAGCTATCGAAACTAGTTGTACATGGTTAAGACATCTTAACATTCTTCTTCCATCCCTCTTTTTAAGGAACCATCTGGGGCTTCAAGTTTGCTTTAGTGATGCAGCGTCTGTGACAGATTCCCCATAGTGAGGTACTCTCTCATCTTTCCCAGACATATTCAAAGCAAACTAGCATGTATGATGTGTTTTCAAAGAATGTCTTAAGGCAAAACTTACAGCAGGAAGTGTGACCCACCTGTGAAAAAATTCACAGGAAAGTCACACCTCTGTAACATCAGCTGATAAGAACACGTCACAAAATCCCACCTGTGTGACCTTCTGATGAAGACGGAAGCTTGCCGTCGAAACATGTCAAAGTATGAAAAGAAGTAACATCATTCCATACACGTCTGTGATAGAAGAAAATATCAATAATCTTAAATCTTTGCATAGCCTAGATAGGGACAAGATACAGTGATGGTCAAATGGGGATAAAGACGCATATTTTTGACTTTCCTTCAAGGCATTCATGGTGTTTTACATACAAAACATGGTTGTTTAAAGAAGATTTGTAAATAAGAGAGAAGAATAAATATTGGATTATTGGTTTTCGAAAGTTTCCGAAGTTGTTGGAAGCAGCCCCCTGAATCCCCTGATGCTGTTGCTGTTGTTTGAACAGACTTTTTTTCTTTCACTGTTTGTACTTATACCTGCAAAAATGAATGCACTGTATTTCAGTATAACCCACATGATCACGAGCCAGGAGTCTGAAGGCCCAAAAAGGTCATTACTTCCATTACTTTTTATTGCAACAGTCACTAAAAAGGAAACAAGTCTGCTATCTTGAAACAAGACAGAGCAGCAGCAACAGACAGCACTGTAGAATCAAGAAAATCAATCTGTATGTCACCCCTGTGGCATTTTCCCTCTCAGGACAAATGCATTTTTAAAAACACTAACAGAACTGAATGTGACTTTCAAGATTAGATTCTTATAAAACCATGTCATTCCCCGGCCACTTTTAGCCAGAAAATTGCTGTTCTATATCTCCTATTGCTGCCTTTACAGTATTTATAACCATGTCTCATTTTTGATCTCTGAAATATGGAAGGATTTGGGCCAGGCTGCACATATTGTTTGAAGATGTGATGGCAGTATGAGCAATATGTGATTTCTTTCTGCATCCAGATCGATCTTTGAGTTCGTCCTGGCATAACAGGATGATACAAGCTGATACGACAGGTTATAGAAAAGAGAAAACGATGACTCTACCTGCGCTATTATGACTTTCCCTCCTTTCACATTTAATGGAACCTCCTGCTGTTCTACTCTATGGCGAAGTAATGAATTGCATTCTGATGGGCTGCAGATGTGCATTCAGACCCACCGGAGAACAAAAACAATCTCTTGACTTAAATCCCTTCCCAACCTGGAGGAATGATTTATACACACTCGGTGAGCTGACAGCAGCGCTTTCAGATGTTTGTGGAGACAGTGCAGAGACACATCTTTATTGAGAGTGATCCACGTGGGAGGAATGACTGTGATTGTCTGTCAGTGTAATGAATGAACTGTGATGGCTGTTCTTACTGGCTAACTAACACTTGCATAACTCCAGCTCTTTTTTTTTTTCCTATGGCATTCTCTTTGTGGTTTCCTTCTGTTTTTGTGCAGAAAATAGCTTTGATGAGGCCAATAAGTCGGACCCGGTAATGACGCAGTTGGCTTTATTTACACTGGAAGAAAGCCTCATTTGTCTATAATAACCCCAACCACAAAGTAAAGTGGACCAACCTGAGGTGGAGCCACTCACTGATCTGTCCTGTAGTTAAGCATAAAAAGAAAGTGTAGCAGCAAAAACGTTGAATAATCACAGGTTGACACTGCGGTTTGACACTGTGTATCAAGTTGAAGACACTGTACTCCTTCTGTACTATTTCAGTTCAGCCATTGAGACAGCGAACCCCCTGCCACTGCCATTTTCCAGCATCAAAGGAAAGACGAAAGACCTGCAGGATAAAAATGTAGAGCTCATTACTGGGTCTGTACACAACTTTCAGAAAATAAATATAGTAGTAAACAGCTATTTATTATGTAAATAAATATTGGAGTAATGGCTCCTGACATCTGTGTGTGTTTAAATCAGATCTTCTCTGTTCTAAGTTGACAACACATAACAATAAATTGTGGTAGTCGTTTCAGGTCCGCCTGTTCTAACTCACTCCCACTCCCAGCTTGTCACATTTCCATGCTTTGTCATTGCCCTTAGCATTTAATACCAGTTATTATTAGACATTCTGACCAACAAACATAAAAAAAAATTGTCAAAAAGTCTGTTTAGGGCAGGTGGAAGTGGTGGTGGAATGGTCAAACAAACCTTAGACATAACTCAGGAGACCAGTGTTAAAGTTTGTAAAGTGTGGAAATAGTTGTTTTTAAGCCAAACCCTGCTCAGTTTTTTTTTACCTGAGGTTTAAAAACCACAATGCAAGTAAAAAGCGGAAACTGACACACTATCCCTGACATGTCCAAAACTGCTACTAAGGTATTCACTTCCATCAAGCATAACACATTTATATTAGTTTTTGCTAAAAGCAACAGTTTCTTAACGTGGAATCACCTTTTTAACCTGGTTTCGGTGGCTTCACTTCGGTATTTCCGGTTTATTTATTTACTTTTATTGTTTTTTATAGCGCCTTACAGTGAAGTTTTTTTGCCCTAAATCTAGGTCAGTGGTTTTGTAGCATAAATTTGCTGAAACTGCAGCCTTTTTACAACCGAGAACTGTACCTGTATGTAAAGTGACGTGTGATTCACGGACTCTACAATGGCATTTTTTTCGCGCCACCAGCACGTAATTCTGTGTTAATTTTCAGTTAAATCATGTAACTTTGTGAGATCAACTTGTTTAAGTCAAGGATCTGAACAAAAGAGCATCCTGTTTTTATTACCACTCTTGATGTTCTTGTTGTCTTTGCTTTCATTTCAAGTATTTTGTTTTGCTTCGGCTGCGTATTGACATGCATTCATTCTGAACTCTGTCCTATTTCTGTTCCTCCATTATTCTGTCATTTCTTCTCCTCTACATCTGCTACATTGACAAACTTCATCCTTTTCAAAACAGAACAATGCGGAGCTGAAAGCAGTCGCTGCTGTTCCACGCTTTGCAATGAGGATGCATAATGCATGGCGTGCGTCTCCTGCAACATCAAATGGCACAAAGAGACGTGCACACCTGTCATTAGACACACTCACATTGACTCACAATCTATCATGCACGCCCGTAAGTGCACTTTGAAGAAGCATTTAAGCATTCAGTCAAATTGCTATTTATCAGGCTGAAGGCTAATATGATAAAGCGTGTGACTTCTGGGGCAGTTGATTGATGCAACTATCCTGGCACTTTGTATGCTAAAAGAGGCTAAATGCACATATGCAACAGAGCTGTCAGTTTGGGAGGTTTTTCCTCCTGTTTTTTTTCTCACCCCCCCATTGTGTGTGTGTGTGTCTAATGAGGTGGAGGTGGGTGTCATCCTGTAAAGTCTCTTATGGTTGCAGAAATCTGTGGCAGACGGCTGCACTGCATCATTTACCGTGCGAGCAGCAGATATCCAGTCCCGATCTGGCTCTAATAGCTGCTCATCAGTGCTCTGTTAATCCCTTTACAGATAGCCTCTAATTTTACGAGGATGACCTTTAAACACACACACACATACACAGCATTCAAAAGCAATGTCACCCCTGCTGTGATAAGATCCCACAGACAAGCCTTATAAACTCCAGCCACATTCCACACACACATTTCCCCACAGAACATTATGACAAAACAGCCAATCATTTATTTTCAATGGTTTGTAAAGATTTCAGAGAAGAAGCCTTCTTGCATTTTGACTGACATGTTTACATCGTTACACCTGCTGGACTCTGATAGGAATTCTTTGACATTTAATTTGCTCATAAAACCGAATGCATGTTGTCAGAGAGATTTGTGTATCTCGTGAGCATGCCAAGTGTCTTTTCCAGCAACCATTTATCATTTCAATTCTGCGCCCAATACGTTGTAGTTTCATGGATGCTACTGCTCACCACATGGCTGGTCTCTTACCCCGCTGAGTGGTTAAATGTATTGACTTGCAACAACGAAAATCTCCATTGTTATAAATGGAATTCTGTGACCTGTGAGGTTAAAAGGTTACAGCTGTAAATACAGGAGCACAAAGGGCCCGTCTGAGTGTCTGTTTCTGTATGAAGCCAGTCTGCCTGGAGGCCAGCTGATTAGAAGAGTGGCAAAAGACAGAATGGGGGAATAAATCCGCAGTCACATTAAGCTGAATTGACTGCCCACTGGGAACGACTGCTCAAGTTACCTTCCTACCCATAATAATAAATTAGGATGCGTTTCTTTTCCCTTGCCGTCATTTATTTGATATTTTTTGGTACACAGCAGCAAAATGAAGCACCCAATCGATCTATCAACAGTTCAAGTTGTGACAAACACCAAGAGCATCAGTAATTTAACACCAGTGAGTCAGTTTTTAATGCCAAATACTGAGATTTGTCTGTTGCTGTATCTTTAAGACTAAAAGTAGTTTGATTCATAAACTTGACTCTTTCTTTGCTGTCATTTAAATGGATATGTAAGCAAGCAAAAAACAAACAAAAGGACTGTTAAAACCTACTGTAGATGCATGCTGCACACTGGGAAATAGTGTCCATGTTAGTTTCCAATGCTAACAAAAAATAGGATTGGATTTGTCTCCCGCTAAGCATCTGATTTGGTGTTTTTTAGTAAAACAGGCAAACATCCAACCTACAAACAAGTAAAGAAGAAAAAATTCATTTTATTCACACCAGAATACAGAGGAACAACAGTCAGCAGGCAAACATTAAATATAGCCCATTTACTAAAAATGTAGCCCAGTTTGAAGGCGCTTAATAGAAAGGATATGAACATTTCTCACTGTAATTTAAAGTGCACCTGTAATGTATTAACAAGAAAGTGAAAGACTGTGTGTTGTGTGTATGAGTACTGCAGGAGTACCAGGGGCCAACATTAATAATAAGGGCCGTAGGATTTGGAAAAGAAAATGCAATTACGATCATTTAGACTTTTATTGAAATTCTGATATAATTCACAAAACACAATATTGTTGTTTTCATTGAAAAATGTATTAAAATAATCATGTCATCATTTTTTGAGGATGTATACCAAAAAGAAATTTCTTTTTTTAATATTCAAAAAAATCTTTATTATGACTGTAGACTGGGACATTTCTGCAACAAAGTTTTGCCTTTCACAAATAAGGCCCATAATCTAGACACAACAGCCCCATATATGCAGGGTTATTTCTAAAACATCAAAACATTCAGGACAACGCCTGGACCCCAAAAAAATCTCTTCATGAGTAGACTAGATGTGGACATACAGCAGCAATACTTCTCATTTAATCGGATAAATAGGGCCCAAAATCTGCTGTTTATTTGGAATAATGATTGTCCCTACCAAGTTAGCTAGCTAGCGATACTGTTAGCCAATGCAATAATGCAATATCGGAACTGCACATGCTCTGGTTGCAATAAACCAGTCTGTTTAAAATGCTGACCTTGGGGCGTCCCGGTGGCTCACACTGGTAGAGTGCGTACCACAAAGGTTGAGTCCTTGCAGTGGTGGAGTCAGGTTTGAATCCGGCCTGAGGACGCATGTCTCCCCCTTCCAATCTTTATATCTAAGAATGAAAAATGGCCCAAAAAATGATCTTTAAAAAGCTGACCTTGAGGTTTCAAAAGCAAAGTCCACAATGGGTTACCTCAGCATGGCTACATCCTCTATTCTTATACGGTCTATGGTCTCCACTCACTTTAATCATAAAAAATAAAAGGTTTTCACATGAATTTCAAAGATGCTTTATCCACCTTGACATATGACTATTTTTCATTAAAAATGACAGAATCAGAGAAGAAGAAATGCTCCTTTATAAATGCGTTGTCCCTCTGTAGCCTTTATGAGCAGCCACAGAAGGCCAAATACATTGTTTAGCTTGGCTCGCAACCGGATGTTTGATGACAGTGCTTAGGTGAATTGCTGCGGTGGTGGGTGACACTGACCCTGGCACTATCCATTTAAAATAATGGATTCTGGATCCACCATGGTGGAACGAATGGGCAGTATTTGCTTTATCTTCTAAGCTATTGATTTATATTGCATGTGTGTTTGTGTCAGGAGGGTTGTTCTGTCAGTGTGTGTAATGTGTCTCAAGTCCCAGCGTTGCATATCAGTTTGTGGCACACGCCCCCGTTGCATGGAAATAGATGGCACAGGGGTTAGAGAGAGAGAGGGAGCGCAGAACACATTTCCTGCATACCTCTCTCTTACCCGTTCTCTCCGTCTCCTCCCTCCCTCTTTGGCTTTGCCTCACACGCAGCGCTCGCTCTCTCTCTCTGCCGTCTCTTGCTCTCTCTCTACCTCTGGCAGTCTCTCTCCCTCTCTCTCAGTCAAAGGGGGGGATTCTCCGTAACCAGCTGTAGCTTAATGTGATCCTCACTCCTCATTATCATTTCATTGATGTTCTCTTGTTTTTGACATTCTGTCTTCTAAATGACTCTGCTGCCGATGTCACAGTGTTTGGATGCTACCAAGGTGCACAGAGGGAATGGGAAAGAACTTTTAAGCTGTCAGCGCATCTTTCTTTTCAATCAAGACACTTTGGATTGGTTTATTTGCCGGTAAGAGACCAGTCAACAATGGGGAGATTTTTGTTGTAGTGGATGACTCATTTAGGTTACTTTCCCCCCTCTTGAGACTGCTGGATATAGATTTCTTTCTTTGCCTTTGTTCCACCTCTATGTTTCACCTCTCAGATACTCTGTAGAATCTGTTGGGACTTTTATGGAGTGTGAAATTTTAGCAGTAAGTGCAAAGTTTGGAGGAGCCAAGTGAGACAAAGCATGGCTGATGGGACCGCAGCTGAGTGTTAAACCCTTCTGTCCTGGGCAGTCCAGGTAAGACTGTTATTCTTATTCCCTTGCATGCCCAGATAGATTTGTAAATGTCCGTAAAGACACATTTACATGCATACGCTACGGGCTGTTGAGCTTATTGGAACAGACAGGTCAATTAGTGAGGACTGAAATGTAATATCCACTGTGTCCCTGGTGTCTAAGGTACAACATGTGTCACACATAAAGAACACTTTATCAGATGTTTCTGTCTGAATCTTGACGTCTGAGGATTAGACTTGACAGACAAGACCTCTGTGTGAAAAGTTATCTGTCTTGCCTCAACAGCGTCAACTTTAATACATTTGGCTCTTTTTTTAACATATGACCGGGTGCTTGCATCAAAAAAGCTTGCATAATTTTGCCCATGTACACTCAGAGAGTGAGAATGCATTTCATCATCAGTCCTCTGAAATTGCTGTGGTGACTAACAATGTCACCCAATAAGTGTTAACTCTTATTTCCATCAGAATTTCTTTCACTGTAAGATTGACCAGGGATCAATATGCAACTTTCAGAATACATTGCTGTAATTTTCATCAATGGTTTCCAATGCTTGAGGCTATTTCCAGAGCTGCTTTCCTCAGAGGTAGAGACCTACTGTAACAATTTAAACACGCAAGCAGTGAGATGTACTTCAACTGAGAGATGCAGATTTAGCAAATGACGAGAAGAGATGGAGCCTGAAAAGAAGCTTTGCATTGGAAGCAAGCTCATTAATTCCTTCCATAATGACTTTTTCTGTTACAAAAGGAGATTATGAAGGGAATCAAACAGGCCAATACAGTTTCTCTCAGTGAACAGGTTTGTATGATAGCCCACAAAATATGAGCAGTGGCTGTTTTAAAGGGAGGGGCGCATAGATTTTGGTGTCTGGAGTTCCTACCAACCCACAAACTGTGGAACAAAGCTACACAGTATTTTTATATTTTTTTGTGGGCTACCTAGATCAGAAACCACGGGATACAACAAGCTCCCCTTCCTGTGTAATATGCAGGCTCATTAGGATATACCAACCCCCCATCTGAGGATCTCCAACTGCAGATTGAGCTCATGGGAGATATGGCTTTCTGACAGAAAATATTCTGCCTAAACTCTAGTGGGAGTAAATGGTTCCATTTCACAACATTTAATTTTGTAGCCCTAACCTAACAAACTGAGACAGTTTAGCTATGTTAACAAAGTTTAAAATGGCAATTGTTAAACTTGATCTTATGCCGCCAGTAGGGTCGTATTTAAGGCCTGAATTTTCGGGATATGTGTATAAAGAGACAGGTTCTGAAGGGTGAATAAAGGTTTATTCTGACAGACAGTACAGGAAAAATACTGTATACACATTATTGCTGATTTGAACACATTAAGGCTGAGAAATTGGACTACTCAGCTAGGTTTAGGCACCAAGCTATTTGGTTATGGTTAGGAAAATAGAACAGGGTTAGAAAAATAACTAATGTAAACCTTGTAGTGGGACACCAATCTCCTGGGCAAAAGCTGTGAACTGTTATGACTTAAGGCAATACAAAACAGTCCAACGATCAAATGAAGTTAGAAGACAAAAGTTGATGACCCATTGTAACTTTTGCCTTACATCTCTGTTCCCATGCATCCAGATATGACCACCGTGTCCATGGAGCCTGTAGGAGTCCTCGTGGATAGGGGTGCCAATGCCACCGACCCCCCTCTAAGCGCACATGAAGACACAGCCGCCACCTTTACCATCGGCACCATCCTCTCCATCATGTGCTTTATTGGAGTCTCGGGGAACATCTACACACTGGTGGTCATGTGTCACTCCATGAGGACTGCAGCCTCTATGTACATCTACATCATCAACTTAGCCCTGGCAGATCTGCTGTATCTTCTCACCATACCGTTTGTAGTCTGCACACACTTCCTAAAGGGATGGTACTTTGGGGATGCAGGATGTCGGATTCTCATCAGCATGGACTTCCTCACAATGCATGCCAGTATCTTCACGCTGACGATCATGAGCACGGAGCGCTACTTTGCTGTGCTCAAGCCACTCGACACAGTCAAGCGGTCCAAAAGTTACCGGAAGGCCATTGCTCTGCTGGTCTGGGCTGCATCGCTCATCCTCACTCTACCAATGATTGTGAGCATTCAGCTAATGACAGTGGGCAACAAGGCCATGTGTCAGCCCACGCTGTCGCCGCTCTCATATAAGATTTACATCTCCTCCCTGTTTTGCACAAGTATTGTCGCTCCTGGACTGATCATTGGCTATCTCTACATCCAGCTTGCACGCACTTATTGGGTTTCACAGACGGAGACCTTCAAACAGACCAAGAAACTTCCCAACCAAAAGGTCAGTGCCTTATAAGATTGTGTATTTAAAGGGTTACAATGGGTTGTATTTCACACAGGATTGCTTTCAAATAGAAATGGACCCAATAAATACCCAACCATTTGGATATTAGTTTGTTAGTCTGTATAACTGTTTTTCCCCCTAAAAATCAATGCCAAAGGGCACATGTTGCGGGATCCATTAGAGTCTTAACTGCATTTCAGCAAGTGTCTCTCCTCTACTTAGATTTTTGTGTTTCATCAAGGTCATAACTTTGCATAAACACACCCGGTATGGAACACAGAGACTGGTGTAGTCCACTAACTTCTTGCATTCACTAGCAATATTAGCTGCGATGTTTTAAGGATAAAGAAGCATGCATGCAGACTAAACATTCCACTGTGGTGTTCCGTTGGGAGGGCTCTCCAGAGACCCATTGGAGC
Organism: Serranus cabrilla; assembly: GCA_903364295.1. Classification (NCBI taxonomy): domain Eukaryota; kingdom Metazoa; phylum Chordata; class Actinopteri; order Perciformes; family Serranidae; genus Serranus; species Serranus cabrilla. The sequence continues at coordinate 12,038 of CAFUXE010000526.1, forward strand.
AGATCGCTCTACCACCGCTTATCTTCCCATCCAGCATCGTCCTGTGCGTGTCCAATGTTGATTGGTGGAGGGGTTTTTTGTTGTCTTTGTCCCCCTTTTCAGTTTAATCTCTCCATCCAACCAACCCAATCTTTATCCTTATTATTAGTAGTAGTATTTAAATGTGTCGAATCATCCACCAGTATAGCTTTAGGTCAAGCTTCCCTTCCCCACGTCTCCATTCCATCCTAGCACACAGGTACCCTACTATCTATAGTTTTAAAAAAAACATTGACTGGGGGCAGGAGGCAGGAAATGAACAGTGATCTCCTGTTTAAAAGTTTAACCTTCAGCTGACCCATCCAACTTCTCCAACCTCCTCCCTCTGTGTAGAAAGAGCCGTTCTTCCAATACAATTTGAGGTCCAGTTTTTGTTTCTCCTTTTTTGGTGTGCAGCATCTCTCTAATCCATGTCCCCAAGTCTTACCCAGTCTGCAGCTCAGCTGGAGATGGATCCAGACACATCCATCAAGTAGAGCCTGATGAATAAGCAGGACACTGCTGTACAAACTATCAACAAAGACATTCCACCCACCAAGACTGTTGATTCTGTCATACACCTTATGGAAAATGTTCAACATTTTGACATTCTTTCTCACAGCTAACGTATGGCTTTCTGTTTGGGCAAGGGTTTGCCATCAGCACTGTCATCATAAAACATAAATATTATAGAGAGTTTGACTGGAGCGTCAGCATCAGTTCAGGTCTCGGCGTAAAGCATTCCTTTATCAATCCTCTTCCTGCTGCTGCAGGTTTTCTACATTTTCTCGCTCTCTGTTCATGCTGAGGCAAACCCTTTCCAATTTGCTTCATAGCAGGACTAAGACGGGTTCATTTTGTCTTATCTGTATGATTAACAATGTGGTGAATGCTGCCATTCAGTTTCATTAAAGGCTGTTTATAGGATTACTTATACCTGGGAGCAAGAGACTGTCCGACTTTAAAAAGTGCTGCTACTTGCTAAGAAATAATTAATACCTCTGTCTCTATCACTGCTGGGGGGAAAAGGGTTTGATAAGCCATCCTTGTCTTTCTTTTCTATTTTTGTCAAGATGATTCTAGCAGCTTTTATCATAAATTAACTTATTTTTTTTCTGCTCAAAATGGACCTGAAAGGGACATTTTTCAAGTAGTACTTTTGTGAACATAGAAGCGGACAAATATGCTTGCTGTATGCCAATATATATTGATTTATTATTGGAATTAAATGAACAATACACTAAGTAAAGGGCGACAGACATATTCATAGAACTGGGGTCACATCCAGTAACTACCATTTCCTACTGCTGGTAAAAAATAATATGCTGTTACCCTGAGGTAGCTGTAATTACTGAGCAAAGTCCAGTATTGAGTATATCCACCAATGAGAACTTTCCCAACTCCTCCGCTACTTTTCCGGTACTCGTACCAGTTTTGTATCTTTGATACAGTGGTGGTTATTTTATGCAGACCCTTGATCTCCTCACTGTTAATCACGCGAGAATTACAGGATAACCGGTTTGTAACGACACAGCGAGGTGACTGTTCCTTAAAAACAACAATAGCTACTCCTGGTGGTTAGCCTAGTTACTACTACAGCATCAGTTAAATTAGATATGAAGTACAGGCTTTGCTCTTTTCCTGAGGTGGTTTTAACATGGATGGTGTCTGTCCTTTTCCAAAAGGTTACCAATGTCGTCTTCTCAGATTCTGTGAAAACAAAGCATCAGGTTAATGCCATACTATCTGGTGCATTTATGATTCTCATTAATTGTTCATTTCTTATGTCTCTTAAGGTGCTGTACCTTATCTTCACCATCGTGCTCCTCTTCTGGGCATGCTTTCTGCCCTTCTGGATCTGGCAGCTGCTTGGTCAGTTCCACCCCTCACTGCCGCTGTCCACCAAAGCCAAACGCAACATCAACTACCTGACCACCTGTCTGACGTATTCCAACAGCTGCATCAACCCTTTTCTGTACACGCTGCTCACCAAGAACTACAAGGAGTACCTGAGGAAGCACAAGCGGTCCTGGACAGCTGGCAGCTACTTCAACAGGAGTCGTCGCTTTCAGCGTTCGCCACGCAGGTCGCCATCTTCCAGCAGTCAGCAGTGTACTGAGAGCTTCATGCTCACACACACAGCCTCTCTGCGGGCACATAACAGCAGTTTGTAAGGTAGGAGCAGGTTTTTCTAACTGGCACTTGTGATTTTGTTAGCTGATGAGAAAAGTATGAAAATCTCTGAACTGCATCCATTCCCAATTCTGCATCAACAGCCTGGAAGCCAGTGGATGCTCTAGACTTTATGGATTTATTTGGAGGAAAGGCTGGCTCTGACGTTATGTGATTACAGATGGCATTGATTTCTGGCCCTCTGACAACATGTCTGTTTGGGATTCCTACTTCCTGGAATTCAGTGTAAACAAGTCCATCTTGGCCAGTGGTGCCTCTTGTGATGTTTATGTATGGAACTGGGTGAGCTGGTGAAGCGTGCTCAGCAATAATAAATATTCGATTGCATGGGAAATTTAGAAGTTTCAGGACACCGTGTTCCATTATGAAACTTTATGTGCATTTTTCAGAGAGTTGTATTTTTCCTTGAGGGCCCCAATGCAAAATTCATAATTCATTTAAGTCATACAATTCTTAAAAGTTGTCCTTTCCAAATACATATACAACTTTCCTTCAACTTTCAGCCTGTAGATTCATTAAAATATCCAATAATCTTCTATCAGGGTAAACTCTGACTCCATATTGGCAGTATGTTGCCATCACCACTGGGATTTGGCCCTGTATTACATTGTGACTCACTCTTAAGTCCACTTACTTCATTTAGAGCTTTCAACCACATCACACTGTCTTCTTTGAAGACTACAGCCCTGATTCCAAAAAGGTTTGGATGCAGTGAAAAACAGAATGCAGGGGTTTACAATTCCTTTTTAAGATTTAATGAATTAAATGCAGTACAAAGACAAGATATTTAATATTCAAACTGGTTATCTTTTGTTTTGTTGTACCTCTTAATACTCAATCTTCATTCATGCATTCTGTTGCTTTTTTGGAATAAGGATTGTAAGTGGAATAGTAGTTGGACCTTGGGCCTTAATTGTTTATTATCAAAATGTACTCAGCCGCAGCTAACTGGGATTAATTGTGAACGTAATCTTGACGGTCTGGTATGCTTTGTGCATGCTGATTATATTCATATTTGGCAAAAGATGATTTTGTGGAAAAGGAAACAACAAAATGTATATTTTATGTTGAATAAATAAATGTGTTGTATTTGTGCTGCAAAGTCATAAAACACCAACAGAAAGTTTCAGAGAGAAAACTAGCAAATAGTTTGGTAAGTCAAGTCTAAATGAGGGTTAGGGTTAGAGAGCTGGCAGATAGAGCTGTTAGAACATGCCAGTTTAGCATATACTGCAAGTGACACAGTCCTCCCCTGAAAACAGCTCCAGTTATTTGCACAGCAGCTTATTACCACCCAAATATATGTATATTGTTTGGCGGCACCCTGTAGCTGCAGACGATGAGTCACATTTTGCAACTCCAACGTGACTAAGTGAACTACCTCACATCCACGTTGCGCCAAGCCTGTCCATGAAGCTTTGTTTACTAAAACTAACCATGTAGTTTTGTGTTCTTAAACCTAACCAAAGTGAGACTGCTTGACAAAACAGCAACTGTTACCTTTTCAGTATAGGGAGGTTTAGAACGCCTGCTAACTGAGGAAACGTTTCTGTGGATTATGTTCAACAACCTATATGGCCGTATGGTTTGTAGGACTTGTTAGTTTAAGTGTATCATAGCATTAGTTTAAGGTTGCCATGGTAAAAACGAGTTTTCTGGGATACAGGGTTAAGTCATCTCTACTCTGCGAGTCTAAAGTTAACGTTAGCTTAAATAGCTACAAATATGCCTCATCAGTTTAAATGTTAGCGTAGCCATAAGCTACGTAGTTGTTGTAAATACAATGTAAATACCACAACACTTGTGAATATCATAAACATAAATATATGCCATGAATGTTTAATGAATACAAATATTCTCAATTTAAATTGCATAGACAAAATATGCAATTAAAGATTTTTCCTCATATATTAAAGTATATCCTTTGTCTTGTTGAATGTTTTCTGCAGTGAATCTAGTTTCTAAAGGAAAATGCATTATTCATGACACAGTTCATTATATATGCACACTATCAAGATTTACAATAACGTCCTAATCAGCTCTAAATTATGAGTTTTATCTATGGAATTTCTATTGCCTCAAAAAGCTATAAACTAACTCTGTGACTGAAATATTATCATTTGAAGTTGTAATTTTATATTGCCTCGGGGATGCTTCCTCTCAAGGTATCTTCATTTATTGTTATATTTTTGTTAGATTCAACTCCTCTGACTATATTTAGGAATTGAGTGACAGCTCATGTGGAATCTATTTATCTAGAAGTGGTAATGCCAAATAAAGGTCGCAAGTAATCACAGAAAATTGTGCGATTGATTAGTTAATTTTCAAATTGATGGATCATTACTATATATATATATATATATATATGTTTGTGTGCGTGTTCCCCACCTTCCTGCAATAGAAAAATAATGTGTGAGTATTTATGTATGTGTCCGCCAGCCTGCACGGCTGTCTCGTATATTAAATGGGTTTTAGATGTTGGTCGCAAATGTTCCCTACCGAGGAAGCCGGAGGACTGAATCATAGTGCAGCGAAGGGGAACGGAGAGTGAAGAGCAGGGTGAGGGGAGAAGCGGTTGGGGTTGCGGTCTACACACACGCACCCACCCTCACACATACACACACACACACACACACACACACACACAGAGGCCCACACTTGCCACTAACTTGCCATTTGGAGAGTTTGGTTGCAGAGCTATATATCTGTCATGCAGGGAAAAAGCCAGCTGACACAAGCCACAAAATTTGTTTTTGTTCTTTTGCAGATAACGACATCTGCAAAATAACTAAATAGGGATCATCACTAAATCCAGATTGGCACAGCAGGATCTTTGGGCTGAGTGTTTATCTATTCCCCCCATAACCTCTGTTTTATGTTCTACAATAATACAACTTTTCATTCCAATTCATCCCACAAGAGAGTAAAATGAAGGAAAAATCCAATATTTACTATCCCGTTCATAACTTTGCACTCAGCTAATAATGCTTTACCCTTGATTACTGTGTGCGGTGTCCAGGCTGCCTGCAGAGACGGAGCGGCAGTGAGTCATATATTACTACTCTCTCTTGGAATACAATGCGCTAAGTGACATCTACCATAATTCACAAGGGCAGAATATGGCTCCATATTTGTGCCTGAACACACAGATAGACACACAAGCACAGTATTTCTCCAACATATCCACCACGACTGTGATTCCAGTAACAAGAAGTGTACAGTTAAAGATTGTAATTTGAAATAGCGTAATTAAATTCCACTTTCTATGCGCGTTAGCTCAGCGCAGGTGCTGGTGGGTGGAAGTGCCCATTGTTATGATGGCCCAATAGTCTGAAAACTGTCCTGTTGAAGTTCATTAGTCCAATGGGCCATTATCCTAAAAACAGAAACCTAATAGCTTGAATGGAGTTGTTGGAGTCCAGTGACTGCCAGTCATACTACTTTCCAGATTCCATTAACATATTGATCAGATTAACAGATCTGGGTTCCCTGGTAAAAAGATGATGCTCCTAATGAAAGATTGTTCTGTGAACTGAGCTAAATAAACTGTAGTAAGATGTGTACTGTGTGAGCAGTCAATGTGTAAAATTGATTTAATTACATCAATGGTACAATGGTATGCACAATTGATGCGGTGTCAGCAGTGATGCGAGCGTTGTACTGGACCGTTGGGGTGAAAAAGGAGCTGAACCGGAAGGTGAAGCTCTCTTTTTACCAGTCGGTCTGCGGTCCAACCCTCATCTATTGTCATGAGCTTCAGGTATTGACCGAAAGAATGAGATCACGGATACAAGCAGTTGAAATGAGTTTCCTCCGTAGGGTGGCTCGGATTAGCCTTAGAGATAGGGTAAGGAGCTCAGACAGCTGGAGGGAGCTCGCAGTAGAGCCGCTGCTCCTTCGCATCTAAATGGGCCAGTTGAGGTGGTTTGGCATCTGGTAAGTGTGCCTCCCGTTAGAGGTGTTCCTGGCAGGTCCACCTGGTAGGAGACCCTGGGGAAGACCCAGAACACACTAGAGGGATTATATCTCTTGACTGGCCTGGGAACACCTCTAGGTTCCCCAGGAGGAGCTGGACGATGTGGCTGGGGAGAGGGGATGGATGGATGGATGGATGGATGGATGGACGGTGTGTCCCTTTCTGCTAGTTACACTCATTGGCTTTTCAAAATAAAATATAAAAATGATTGTTTAATTTTAATACATTTTCCTAACACTTGATTTAAAATTTGTCATTTATTAATTTAACTAAAATGACAATTGTTGCTGCATATAAACTAAATATGGCACAAATATCAGACCTATTATGTACGGCTTATAAACTCTCAAGGTCATAGCTCAGCCTGATCTCTCTTCGAAGCATGCACAATTTGTTTTAATGTGCTTTAATTCAAACCAATAGGGGGGAAACATCAAATTGCCATTTTAATTGACTAATAATAATAATATGCCGTATGGAGTTCAGATTATAATGACATATAAACAGTTTATGTGCCCAGCTGGACTAACACAGTGTGATTTTCTGGTATCACAATCATGACCACCCACCAGCTGTAAAATCATCTCATTAGCTTTTGTAGTGAGGGTCATAAGAGGCAAAACAAGGGAGTCGTGATGTCAAACTGAGATTGTGGATTTATTCCATGTCATCCTACATTGGAATTACAGCCAATACGGTTAAATGACCCGAAGAGATAAAACTGGATAGTGTGTGCATGAAGCTATAATATAATTTGCTCTTTTTCTGCAATCACTGTATGGTAGATAAATGTTTAGCCGACTAATAGAAATATATGATACAAGGCGAAATCTTATCTAATCCTCACACTGACGTCGTTTTCATTATTAATTTCTTAATCACTGGATAGCAGCAGCTGTGCCCCTTTCTAAAAGGCTATTTTACTCCTGGCTCTGCTCACTTTTTGGTGACGATTGGAAAATGGTGCATACAAAGGCTGGCTCAGGGACATTTTACTACAGCACTTTTGGAAAATGATTTGTGGAATAAATGAACCATTGGAAAACTCATGAAAATTGAATCGTATATTTTACTTTTAGTCTATTCTGTTAAAATTATTTAATCCTTACATGTTTCTCTAGTTTTATTACTTTCCACACACGTCTTTCATTGCCCTAAGTGGAGTTTTATATATATAAAAGGGCCCCTTAACAATGCATCAGTGCTGGCAAATACGTCTTTGTGCTAAATTCTGATCCATGAATGTTTCCTCAATAAAAAGTTGCAGGCTAAATTCAGGAGTCCACATGGTGACAGCTCCCTGGCAGGCTGTGTGGAAGTGCCCTAATACACGCTGATAGCATTGCGTTACTGCAACACCAGGAAGCAGCCAATGGATGCAGGAAATGGAAGGAACAAGGCATTTTTTAAAGTAACTATGGAAAACACGTAGTGTATGGGGCTGCTGTTTAATATTCACAGCATCAGCAAGGGCATATGGAATATACCCTTCGACAAGCTTAATTATTCCATACATTTTAAGGATGAATATTCTTCACACATACAGGTCTGAGATGCCCAGAAATGTGCTGTTGAAGTGTCCAGGAAATGAAATGGGAGAAGAGGCGATAAGGACTTTGGTTCAGCTGCTTTTGTATTGCCTGTTCCCCATGAAAGGCTTATAAGAACATGTCTGGATAAAAAAATGTTGCCTGGGCTGCATTAAGTGGATAGTAACAAATACAGAAATATAATCTCTGCATATATGATTAGAAAACCGCCTTCTGTATGTAGCATGCTCACAAACATTTTCATTGTTCTGGTGACATGTTTTACTGCTCGCCCTTTTCCTCCCAGACCAGAAGAGGAAATTAATCAGCAAAGGAAAGGGGAACTTTTAATACAAGAAAATATTTTTCAGCAATATTTCTCTCTGTGCCAGCTGTGCCTGAAAAGAGAGTGCGAGTAATTCAAAGTAAACTAAACAAACTGCTTTAATAAAATGGCTTGTACAAAGGCGTTTAGATAATCCATTAGGTTTAAAGTATTATCTTTCAGTCCTTTTATGGGAATAGATGTTTATACCAAGTACTGATCCGATACCCCTGTTTGATTAGTAGGCTGTAAGACTGGGGGTCATCTTTTATGTATAAGGCAATATCAGCCTTAACTAAAACATTGCTTTCCTTACTTCATAAAACAAAATGTAAAAAAATAAATACATGGTTATAAATGTAATGAATTATTAAAAGAATGAAGCATGCACCAATAACTCCGGATCTGCCTGATCCAGCTATTCCAGTCAGTGTTGGATATCAGTACTGGTCTCTGCATGTCCCTAATTTACTCCCAGAAAATTGTGTTGGTTTCTGAGGATTTTTGAATGATGGGAAATATGAGAGCCAAAGCAAGCCTGAAACAGAAATGTTAATGGAAAAGTGACACTAAATTACTTTAACTATTTGTCACGCTGGGTAACAGGCGATTGAACCCAAATGCAAGACCGAGAATTAGATTTAAAGTTCACACAAAAGCTGTTAATGAAGCTCGAGGAAAATCCAGGGAACAGGGAGACTGGATAGGGAATCCTGGGGGATCTCCAGTGGTCACGAGGAGGAGACAGGAACAGACCGGGGAATGACTGACAGGCAGACAGGTTAAATCTGGCTTCGCAGGCGATAAAACAGAATCGTCGATGTTCAGTCAGGGTGAGTACACGGGAAGGCAGTCCAGATCAGCGAAGGAACCAAGGGGACAGGCAAAACTCAGGATCAGGCTCAGAAGGCGGTCACACGTGAAGTCAGATAAACAGGCAGGAAAAGAACGCCGGTAGGTTAACTCACGAGTGACGAAAACGAACTGGCAACGAGACAAAGGAGACACACAGTATATATACACACTGGGAGGGGAATTTAACGAGACGCAGGTGAAACACATTAGGACAGGGAGAGGTAATCACACAGGCGGGAAAGGAGGGAACACAGGAAGTAAAGACACATGACATGAAACGGGAGGAAGGGTTTCAAACTAAAACAGGAAATGACAAGACAAAATAAAAGCACTACCGTCTGGGAGCAGTAGTGACACTATTGTTTTAAGCTTTTAGCCATGCTAGCTACATAGCTATATGAATTACACTTTCGCCCCCCAAAATGACCCAATATGTTCTTTGTAAAGGAGCTTATTATGAACCATATTTATATTTATCGCTAGGCGGCGTCCTCTAGTGGCCGTAGTAATTAGGACAGAAACAAAAGCAGAAGGTAGGTTATGATGTTTAAAAAGCCAAGGTGGAAGTTGCATAGTATAAAGAACAGTAAGGTCCATTTAGGGTGGGTGGAAGAGTCAAACACACAGCAGACCAGTGTTTGTGTCCCTAGTGAAAACGTATGTTATTTCAAGTTATGCATGCAATTTAACTTCCATGTGTAGCTACGTCACATTCTACGCAAACTGTTTTTTTAAGCCTAGCCATATCATTTTGTTTCCCAAACTTAACCAAGTAGACTTGTTGCCTAAAACTAACCAAAATGCAACTGTTTGACACATGTTTATCTGCTGCTTACAGTAGGGACACTAAATAAGAAGATGTTCCCGCGTGAATTAGAGGTTAGGACATGTGATGGTACGGTTTAGAGGACTTGTTAATATGAATGGTAATGTCTGCCTGTTGATCAGTCCACCCCTTTGATCTAAACTGAAAAATCTCCTCAACAACAGATGGATTGCCATGAAATGTAATGCCTCATTGTCGGCATAACCCAAGGCCATCAAATCACACAGCTTTGCATGATCATAGCATCTACATTCAACTATGCACGTCTTGTCCCATAAGCTCAATACAGATCAAACGAAAGAAGCCTTGACCGCTATTAGAGCTGGCTATGAAATAATAATTCCCTCACAGACCAGACATGCTCCATCTTTAATTATAATTACTTTAATCCCATGTCTGGAGCTGTAAACCTTAAAGTCATCCTCTTCTGTCACAGGCTGTGCCAAAGCATGTTATAGAAAAAATGATGGAAGACTCATTAACTTGGTTATCATCTTATAGCCTTTTTCACATAGAGCTTCCATCTCAGCTGCCAAATGAAATAGCCGTTGGAGAGAGGGCCTCTTGGCAGAATCGAGCAGAGGTTACCTCTGTAAAGGTCATCCAGAAACACACACTAACTCATTCTCTTTCACTCGTGATAGTGAAAGGACTATTGATCACCCAACCATATATCTGAAAGCTGATTACATTGACCTGACTCATTTTGGGAATTGGAAACGGGAATTGTTGTTCGGCTCTAATCTTAGGTGATAGGAAGCTCTGCCTGTAACTATAAGCTGTATTGTCAGGGAAAGTCTCCAGCATGATCAATAAGCACCTTGACTCACCCGACGCTGCTGTTCTACAAGATTATAGAGACTGGAATTGATCGAGTGCCCCGTTATCTCAGCTGGGTGCACGTTAATGTTACAGCCTCATTTCGAAAAGTCTTAGGCTGATGAAACATTGGCTTCTTTCATGATTTGATGTACATAAATGTATTGCATATACCTTTTTTCCCTGGGTGACACCTCTTTTTGACTCATTAGATAAGAGCACATACATTACAGCACCTGACTCCTTGGAGCTGATGCGTCATGCTTTTTCTTTCCCAGTTTCCAGTCAGACAACTCATGCAAATTGGGAATGATTGACAGTTTGTGCAGACAGAACGTGCTGATAAGAAACTCTAGTTAGTGACTGCAAGAGACGGCTTCTTCTTTTTTTTCTTTGCTTGAACGCTTCAGCTTGCAAATAATTCCATGTTCCTTTGAAAATAGCTACGCTTTTTACACTTAAATGATGGATAAGATGTCAGAGTAATGAAACCCAGAAACCAGCAGACAGCAATTACTTCTCATTTGGATGACGCTGTGTATCTGCCTACCTGTGCTGTATGAATTGTATGTATTAAGTTTCAGTCGCTATCTGTAGCCTAGTTTGCACCCAGCACAACCAATTTTCTGTGCTCTTTAAAGCCAGTGTATCCTTTAAACGGGTCTAGGAACAAAATGTCTTGTTGGGCTCCCATTGAAACCTCCTATGTCCCACCCACTATGCAATGTGTTCAAAATCACATTGCATTTTCAAGTGTTCATCTCACATCAGTATTCAACTCGTCACTTTTGTTTGTGAAAATCTTGGTATTGATTTAGACAGAATGACATGATTCTTTCTTTCTTTCTTTACTGTTTGTTAGCCATACACAATGTTATTGACATTAATCTTGTTAGCATAACATTAGCTTCTCCAGCTCATAGCTGAGCCAGAGTGCTCCATGTGATGAGCGGACTACAAATATCTGCCGTTGTTGTCATATTGAATATTTAAATACCCTATTTACTGGAGTAGTGAAAGTTTTCATTGGAAATGGGAAGGTAATAAATCTTCCAGGCATTAGTCAAACCCTCATGTGGCTTGTTAAAATCCTTATAGTTTGATTGCATGAATATATCACTCAACAGTCGAGGTGTCCATATTCAGGAATTAATGGACTCTGCGGAGGACTCACTGTGGTCCATCAATGTCACCGTTAATTCCTCATAATGGACACCCTGTTGGGCCTTCACCCTTACTTATTGGCCCCTAGTAAAGCTATACTGGTAATAGTCAGAAATGTGAGACTGCCGTATAAGCTCACCTTACTCTACCCAGACCAAACCATAATGGAAAAACTTACCCTAACCCTATGACAGCATGGGTACAGGATGGCACACCAATGCACAGAGAAAAAGATACCAGACGTCTAGCTGCTGGCTCGTTTTCCAAGAAGGCTTGTGGACACGGTAGCTAAAGTGATAGCAGACTTTTTCTTTAGAACTTTAAGCCCTGGTTCTAATGCGAAATGCCTTCAGGCACTTTAGGTGTTACAGGCTGCTTCTGCAAGGATTTAGAGCTTCAGGGTCCGCACTGAGGCAAAATGAAGGAAACAGAGATAAGGGTGAAAAGAGGGAAGATAGACAGGGTCAGAGTGCGGTATACATTTTAACAGAAAGATGAGGACAGGTGAGTTCATTTTGTATTCGTCCTGCTGTTCTCGTGTCATGAAAGAGAATGATGTAAAAGGAACGGAGGTGGCAGAAATAGATTCAGTGAAAAGGCCAGAAAATAGATGGGATTTCAGTGTCAGGGAAGAACAGAAAAAGGCTTTATGCTATTCATAGATTTTTTTTACTTTTGAGTGATGAAGCTAAGGAGAATATGGATCAGGAGTGTGTAAAAGTATTGATGTGTGCGTGTTGAGCGATGTGACTGACCCAGGACAGCTGTGTGCGTTTATAGTCCTCAGGTCCTCGGCTGCACACACGCTTGTAAATACTTATCCTCTGACCCTGGACAAAAGTGTCTGGCATCTGCACACAATTTACCAACCCCGTCTGAGACGGGGGCAAGGCAGCACTTGCACAAGCAACACCAAGACACTAAAAATCAGCCCTGCACTCACCCGTGTTAAGCTGTGTCTACTGTATTGAACCCCTTTTAAATCCTGCAGCTGGCTTTTGTTGCCGTCTTCACCTCCAGCCACTTCCCTTTGTGCTCCTGTCCTCCTCTAATAATGGAAATGTTTGCATATTTTTGCCAAAGAAGAGGATGATACGGCTCAGCGGAAGGAGTTACAGAATGTTCCAGTGCAAAGCACCGTGACAGAAATTTAGCTTTATCAAGGTTTTTCTTTTTTACTTTCCTTTGCTCTCTCTCACCTACAAACAAAATGTGTGTGTTCAGCTGTGAAGATTGTCACTGCAGCGGTGTCAATCAAGGTGAATTATTGTTGCAACTTATAACTGCAGTAGATGGAACTGCAGAGTCGTCGGTTTTTCATGTTCAGGCGGGCATCCCGGGACAGATACTGACCTTGTGAAATGAGTGATATACCTTTTAAAATAACTGAGCGCGACTTATTGGGCAGTAGTGATGTCCCCTGACAATAAATGTTTGCAGTGTCCAGTCTCCTGGCCCACAGGTCAAACAGGGATTAGTGCTTGATTTTTCTGCAAAACCCCAGATTATGAGGAAGTTTTTAATTGCTAAGCAATCATTTTTGTAACCCTTTAAATTACTGCCTGCAGTGCACAGTGTAGTAAATTGAGAGTGTAATTAATTAATTAACTAAATAATTTGTTTGTAGGCTACTAAATGAGTACAAACCAATACCTACTGTATATGTAGTTACTGGAAAAACAAAATGTAAAGTCTAGCTATAAGGGGTTCCAATTCAGGATTTTACAAAGAATTTACACAAAACCCAAAATGAAGGTTTTCCCGAACATTCTAATGTTTGGGCACAGCTTTTTTTTCACAGCACCATAGCCTAAAGAAAAGAAGAAAAAAACATGCTGAGATGCATTTTGTATTAATGGTCATGCTGCTTCTGTCCCCTCCTCTACACTGTGTGTGAAAGTTTCACCGAAGGCGGGGCTCAGGTAGCTACTCCACACACTGTGGCGCTGCCATGCTTGGTACAGAACTACCAGACCAATGAAATTGTCAGGGTGGGCTTTACACAATGATGGACAGACAAGCATCATGGCTGCCGCGTTCCAACCGTGTTATTAGGTTCTGACAGGACCGACAAATGTGATACAACTTGTCTGATATTTTGTGCAGTTGTAATCCTAAATGGAGGACTTGTTCGTACCGGGTCGTAAACTACTACTACACCGGCAAAAATCTACTATCAACGATTGATTGTTGATCTATCCAATAGAGCGAAGAGGCATTTTTTTTCCTGGTTCGGTTGAAACACGCCCCATAATCACAGCCCAATGGATTAGATTCAGACTCGCATTCTGAACAGAATCGTGAGTATGACGTCGTCAGGCTAGCTTCTACCACAACATTTAACCCAAATTTCATTGATGTACTGTGGAATATATTTAGAATTTTGTAAATATACAGTGAATTCAGAATTTGATGCATTCTGCTTTTTAATCGCAACTTCTTTCGAATTGGGGTTGTAAAAAAAAATGAAGTACATTTTTTAGACATAACCCATCTTTTTTAGAATCAGGGTTCTATGGGATAATAGCCAACGCAACATTGTTAAGGACACAGATAAGTGTTTTTATATTATCAGTCAGACCATTGCTTTTCCTACAGTGAGAAATCTTTAGAGTACTACAGAATTGTCCAGTAGGAACGAGTCCCAGGGAGACTTGGCTGGAGGCATGGGACCAACATTTTGAAGTTTCACCGAGATCATGTCAAAATGGATGCATTATTTATCATGGAAAAAGGATTCTTCTGGATCAAGTGCATTCTGCTGTAATAGCCTCCCCAAGGCCAGGCAGGGTTAGGACCTGATAGCTTCATCCCTCAGCAGCGTCTTCCTGGCTGCTGAGCACGTTTGATCAAGAGGTGCGGAACACTCCAAATGAGGAGGATGCATTATTTAAACCGTCCTCAAACAAAGTGCTCCCCGTTTCCTTCTCCAAACTCTTTGAATCTCTGTCTGTTTTCTATCAGTGCGTGTGCCTCTGTCTCTCTTTTGGCTCAGCTGCCTATCTTGTGTGGATCCATCTCGCTGTCCAAAGAAAGAAAATCAATCTCAGTGAAGGACAGGTTGAATGGTCATACCAAGCAGCTTCACTCGCATGTTTGAGTTCCCGTCCTAGTCACTCACAGTGGAAACAAAGATGTATTAAACCAACATGTTTATATTTGTCTGTGTGCGGCTGCTGCTGGAGGAGCCACACAGTGCAGCTCATCGGGTGCAATAAATCATCGAGCAGTCAGGAAAAGTTGTAACAATAAATGGGGTGCATATACAGTATGAGTGCTCAACAGCCTGAAAGAAATCTAACCGGCCAAAAGTATGTTGATGTATTAAGTATGCTGCAAAAAAAATGTAAAGAAAAAAATAGGACTATTTATATTCTAAGGTATGATTTTAGGAATAAATTATTAATTATTAACATAAAAAAGTAACACTTAGTTTAAAATAATGGTATAAAAATTAAGAAGAAGAAGAAGAACAAGAAGAAGAAGAAGAAGCGGAATGCAGTAAAAGTGCGGTGCAGGCCAAATTTACACACACAATTTATAATTGATCTGAAATAAGGTGCAGGTGCAGGGCTGCCTGATCAATACCAACTTAATTTGTCATGAACACATTGTTGTTGGCTCAGTGGCCACCATATTGGTATTCTGTGATTTTTTTCTCCAATAAAACGGGTCACAAAAATCCTATGTTGATCAGGCTCTAATTTATGACAACACCTCATCACTGTTCACAAATAATGATCAAGTTAGTCAGCATTACGGCTGTCGCCATCTTTGTTTTTTTTAACCGGGAGAGACCATATTTGGACTGGGGAGGCGCAAGGGGTGGATTTATGGGTGGATGTAATAAAAAACACTTAACACCAAAAAAAAAAAAAGTACATTACTTGCTGGAAAAAAATCAACAGCTGTGTCCTTGGAGTGTCTTTTAGCACAAACACTGAACAAAACATTTTGAAATGACCAAAATGTTCAAATAAAAACTGTGAGAGGGTCAAAGTTCACGGCTATTTAGATGTACACACTGTTGTGGAAATGCATTGTTTTGCTTCTCTCCTAGTCACAAGGTAGCCACGCCCCAAGTCATGCCCTGCTTTATTATCTATTTTCTTCTAAATGGAACTATTTTTTTACACAATTGACATCATATTGTTTTGGAGAAGTCTTGCCACAAGCATTTTTACTGAGGTAATAACCAAGTGAGAATATTCTCATGTTGTATTGAGATAAATAGGACTGGACTTTTTTGCACCAGACAGTGTTGCACCTCAGACCGGGAGGTTTCAGCCTGCGACACCTTCTGCATGTAGGTTTTTCCATCCCTTTAATGTAGTGAGTTGATCTGTATTTGACATTGATGCAGTGTATGGATTTATCACTTCTTGCCCTCCAGCTGAATTTTTTATAAATGTCACATGATTGTAAAAAGCTATATCCAGAAGCAGAGATAAATAAGTTAAGAACTTTGGCGCATGAACATGTTACGGTAAAACGCTAAGGATTTTTATTTGGTATTTCATCCTGTCTGTCCTTTTTTATTATTTTATACTCCTGTGCTCTTCCTCTGTCCTTTTTATCCCTCCTTTCTTTACCTCCTCCACATCATGCTGCTATCTACAAACAGTTGAATATGCTATAATCCTCCAGTTTAGTGATGTGTTTACACCTCGGGGACAGAATACAAATATAGCACTACCCTTGCTGTGTCACCTTTAGTCAGCAAACAAATGGATCAAGTGATCCGTCACTCGGAAACATCCAATATTGTCTGTACGGAAAGTGGAAACATTTACACTTTGCGCTGTTTAATCTAGATTTAAGAGATGTCCTTTCAGGCTTAATGAGATGCTGCTGCTTTTATTAAAAGCACTCTACATGTGTGTAAACAGTCATCGTTTTCACTCTCCACTGGTAGTATTTGCAGTTCTATCAGAGCAGAGCCAAAGCACAGACAACCACTAACAAATTCACCTTGTTGGTTTTTATGTAGAACAGATTTTTACAACAAGCTGCACAAGTAGAGGCATGCAGGTGCTGGAACTGTACGACAGGAACCCCGGGCCATGCCGAGAAAATAGCGGCATGCAGCATTTGCTGACAGTACAGCCAACATCCTGGTGCTCAACATCCAAACGCTGGATAAAACTGGAGTCTCAGTTCAAGTTCCTGAGCCATCCAAAGCACATCATGCTGCTGGAAGTCCCCATGTGAAAGGCTTGGGTGAGTCATTTTTCGAGGTAATTGGTTTATAATTAGATGAAAGAAAAGAAGAAGAAAAGAAAAATTGAATTCAGTATTAAAATAGATTCAAATCAAAGTACAGATCGAGCACGAATATAAAAATGCACTTGGAGTGTGAAATTGGAAACTTAAAATAGAAAATGAAAATGGTTCAACAGACAATTGTAAGTGGTTTGTTGGAAAGTGAAAATTACAAATGGAAAATGAACTGTAAAATATAGCAGTAAAAGTAGCCCGTCTTCCTCTCTTTCATCTGGTCCTGTTTTGACTGCCAGGAGTCTCCCAGTGTGCAGACTATTCTCATGATTACAGCATAGGTATTGTTGTAAAGTTAATGTACTATGCCTACAGGCAGCCCAGTCTAATGTCCAACTTGTCAGACACCAACACACAAAACACCCTTTAACATCTGTACACCAGGCTGCCCACTAACTGGAAACCAATCCAAAGTCCACTTCTGCAGAAATCCAATCTCCTGTAGAGTTTTTCCAACCCACGACTTTCATCCAGGAGACTGGTAGGCGTGTCCCATTGGAAGTTCTGCACAAAAGTAGTCCTATTCCAGCTAACCAAGTTAACAGCACCAAGTTTTGCTCCCTAAACTTAACCAAGAAAGCAGCTTCACAATGTTAGCTTTGAGTTAACCATCACGTGTTTAAAACAGCAGCTTAACTACATGCAGAAGTAAACTTACATGTTAACTTGCATCGTAACTTAAAGGGACACTGTGTAATGTTTTAAATATTTTATTACCTCAAATCAACGTCTTCAATTATAAATAGTTCCCCATTGGTGTAAAAAAAACCCATGCCAACAGTCTGACAATACCTCCTGGGCATAATTACTTCAGCCACTAGAGGTCACCACCTAACAACAAAGGTCAGTATGGGTCATAATAAGCTATGTCTCCTTGCACACGATTTTGTCAGTTATATATGACTTATTGTGCTTTACTTTTGGTAGGTATTAGTATGAACAGTGAAAGAGAACAGCATGTCAGATCAGACATGACAGTTTCAATGTGACATGAGGATCTTTGCATTTTCTATCTCATTGTTCCAACTTGTCCTGATTCATAACTGTGTGTCTCTGTTCTTGCATTATCATCCTGTGAGCAGTTTCACACTTGAGAGAATCAGTAAACTCCATTCTTGCCAAAATTGTATTCCTATATCCGAACTGAGGCCTTGCCAAAATCAATAAAGATTTCAAGTCTTCAAGTATTCCCAGCTTCAGTGCACGTCTTCGACCTGCCTGCATTTTTCATACTCATGCCTTATGTATGCATGAGTCACTGCCCGGGTGTTTGAGCTGTTTGAATAAATTAGAAGATGTGCCTAATCGACCGATGCTCAGTGTATTGTACAGTGTTATCGGCACTCTTTGACCAGTTAAAATACCTTCTGTGTCACTGAGGTTACAGCAGTACAAGCAGAAAAGTTCAGGACATGAACTTCTTCTCTGTTGCTCATTTTAGCTCAACAGCAGACAACAAGAGACATCCAGTGTCACATTTTTAACCAAAAAAACAGCCAACATCAGACATTTGCAGTCCTTTAAACTGCATAATTACAGAAGCCTATGGACGTTGTAAGACTAAAATGACATAAATGTTAAAATGGTAGTACTTGCTATGCAGCATGCTTACAGTGACATTGCTTACAGGACAGGATGATGTTTAAAGGTACAGCATTTGCCATGTTCACTATATTATTTAGAGTGTTGGGCCTTGGGGATGTCATTAGTTTTTTTAGGTAATAAACCAAGGTATAGGATTATTTAAAAAAAAATTTTTTTTTAAAGCTGCTTTTATTTATTATTTTCCTTCCTATCCTATTTTTTTTCTATTTGGGCGAAGCAGAACAACCACAACAGTGACATATTACCACTTTGTAAAGTTGCTAAGTCCCGCAGTTCTTTTAATAGCTCTGGTTGTTAAGGGAAACTGCAGAGTTTGGTAACAATTATCTATGGCTTTATCTCTATGTGACCCTGATAGTACTTTCTATCCTTTTTTATTATAACATACTGATGGATTATTGAATGGGCCTACTGGATACACACCCGGGGCCACATGGTCTTCACCTAGAATGTCATTCTAAAGGACACAACCAGGCAGAGACAAAAAATGATCACAAAGAAACATTAAACAACTCCAAGAGACAAAAAAAAAAACAATGAGGCCAAAACAATGAGATACAAATCAGCCACAAAGAGACACAAAAACCCTTCACACCTGGCTCTGCGTCTCATATGCAGATAGTATCCAGATATTATTTAAACTAATTACATTGACAGCTAGCACTGATGTGTATCTCCAGTGTCCACAGTGCGATCCAATCGCTCTGTCTGGCTCACACAACCAAACTGACTGGCAACTACTGCTGCCTCACCGGGGAGCTGCACCATAGCACGCCAGCCACTGCACTGCAGAACAGAAAGATATATTGCCAAGGTCAGCCGTTTGAAAATGTCTACCGTGGAATGTTGGAGGTGCACCACCTGCCAGCACTGACACCGTGCCGTGCTGCACTGTGGTTCTGTTGGCCAAATGGGAGTTTTCTCATGTTGCTGCATGGACATGTTCTTCATGTCTGGTCAGTATTATCGCTCCAAAGCATATGGGCCTAAGTTGTTGCATTACCATTAACACTTGTGTTTCACATCATCACAATGCATCCCTGACCCAGTCTGGCTGTTGGGATCACAATCCATGCTCAATGTATTTTGGTTGCATTCACACCGGCACTTTCATGTGGTCCAATACTATCTGATTGCAGTCAGACGCATTTAAAGCCAGGTGTTAAGGGACCACAAAGACCAAAAAAAGATTGATAGCACCCACAAAGAGACACAAAAACAACTACAAAGGGACTCAAAATAACAGTGACATGCAAAATAACTACAAAAAGAGGCAACAGGTGAAAATAACTACAAAATGACCAAAATATTTCCAAGGTGTCAAACAACTACAAAGAGACACAAATTTACCACAAAGAGACACAAAACAACTACAAAGAGACACAAAACAACTTCAAAGAGACACACAAAAAAGAGTCGTAAAAACTAGAAAGACAAGACAAAAAGCAAGGGAATTGGCAAATCCAGTACAATTCAATGTTCCTGTAGGGAATGTGAACTCTACTTAACACCATAGCAATCTATTTCAGAGATGTGATATTTAAGCTTTAACAAAAGTAGAAAGCGACCCTCCGACCAATCCCTCGAGCCCTACGTTGCTCGAAAGTTAGAAGTTCAGACTTCTGTCAAGGTGAATGTGAGTCCTGAGGCTGTTTGGGATGTTGGATGGAAGTAAAAAGCAGTGTGCGAACAAGCACATACTTAAAAAAAAGACTTTTCACACACTTGCGTGCTTTTGACATTAGGGACTGCAGTAAGGCAACAATGATAGATGAAGCTTGCACCAATCTGGGGGAAGACAAATGATGTTTGAGCAGACTGCAGCCCCCTCGCATGGACCTTTTAACCTCATAAAACATTCTTACACACAAACTAGCTGGCGAAGTAGAGAGCAAAAGACAGATGGAGGAAGAAACAGAGAGAGACAGGAGAGAGTAATCAGACATTTGAAGTAGTGAGGGATAAAATAACGAGATCTGGCAGAGAGTCTAGAACCTGTAACTAGAGAAATAAATGTCTAAAACAACTAATGGAAGCTAAGCGGGAGTGCTCACAGGGTTAGATTCAGATGATTAACAATGCTGAATATTTTAATGTTAAGCATTCATCAGAGTCTGAGATTAAATGTCTCTTACTGATGGTTCTCACATACTAATTGTGCTGTGGGAATCATTTACTCAGAGAAGGCCACAACTGCAATCAGTATGCCATGTCTACAAATACAAATAGGAGGCTTTCCAGGGACAAGGGAAAACGGCTCAGGCTAGTCTTAAATCCCACTGTCATTAACCCTTTTGAATTATAAAACGACAAGAAATAGGGTATTTTCCTCAAAGGGCTGTTTTTGCTTCTTGAGTTTCTAATAATCTTTTATTAACGTGTGAACGATGTGCCAGACTGAGATACTTTCAAGTATTTCCACCAGAAATCATGAACTGGGCAAATCTATCTATATACACATTATGTCCATATCCAAATGTACAAATTAAAGTACAATCAACATAGTGACATACTTTCATATACTCCTCATTTTAGATGTTAGTCCTCATTCAACATATGAAGTGATCACTTTTTTTTGTGTTACTACGGCTGGCATGTAGCTCATGCTAGCCACCAAGCTAATGTGTATTAACATTACCACTATGTTAAGCACCCTCATAAAGTTATTTTTATTTTTAATGTTTTGAATATGGGCAACAGTGCTGGACTACATTGGTGGTAGACTAATCTAATTTTACATTAGCAAGTTAGCATGGGAACGTTACTAACGTTACTTGCTGCTGCTGCTTCATTAGACCCAAATAGCAAAACGTGAAAAATGAAGGCCTATAGCTATCTTTACAACATGTTATTGTATGGTTATCTGTATAGGCACAATTTATAATCCTCTCCTTCAATACATGAGACTGTTTCTGCCAGAGTCATGCCAAATTGACTGATCCCACGGTACTTCTCGACATCATCAGAAACTCATTTTGGACCCTATTCCTATGCTACTTTTGTTGTTGTTGTTTCAAGCAATCTTTATTACCAATTAAATAATAATAACTAAATATATAATACATACCCACTGTTGATATATAATAAGAAATACACACACACCAAGTAAATGCACATTCTTCCCACTAAATGACTTAATGTTGGATCACTTTGGTAGATTTTCTTTGACATTTGTTGAAACATATTTTGCTTTTTGGCTACAGAAAAAGCTCTCAAAGCCTTGAAAAAGGGTTATCTTGAACATTCTGGACACATTCACTGAGTCTGAGTCACGCTGACGATGTGTCTTGATCACTTTGGGTCTCTCTTGTGGAAATAAAAACATTTCAATTTGTAAGAAAGGGGCCTCAGTTTACTTAAGTCAATGTAGATTCTGGCATGAACCACACAAGCACCAGTCCCAGCAGATTCCAGGACACTCACATAAGCAAAAACTGCATGCTGAATTTTTCTTTTTACTTTTCTTCTTACCACTATGTGCAATCTACCTGTTCTATTGAAGAGAAAGAGTTTATGGACCCCTTAGAGTTGCCAAGTTGTGATTGCTGTAACCCTTAAAGAGGCAATTAGGAATAGCTGTTAAGACTGGGGGGGCTTCCAAGAGACCAGGTTATCCTGAATTGTATTCCTTAGTGTGGGATAAAGGATAAATCTGGTGATATAATTGTTAAATACATCCCATTAAAAAATCCAAACCAATGATCATACTGATATATTATTCCTATAGCCTGATACATCATCTTCCTCTGGGCCATAGAGCTTCATTGTTCTCCAAAAAGTATTAAAACACATCAAAGAGCCACAATGGGCTGGCCCGTCGTCAGAAGGGGTCAAAGTCTACAGATGGCTCTGGATCAGGGCCCAAAGCCCAGGTGGGGCCCATGAAAGGTCTAAGGCACTGCAGTGTTTGGATAGGGAGTCCATTGGAAAATTTTATCCCCCTGTATAAAATTCTAATGACAGGCCTGGCTCTGGTTCTATCATTACCACTGTACTGTAGGTTACTTTGACCCACATACACCGTCCTGCTGTCATAACTATTCACTAGCACAACAAATCCACACCTGAAAATAGTCCCCAACAAACACAATTTCACAGTAGGTGCCAGTGGGTTTGGGACTTGAGTTTGGGTTTGAGTACCCTAGACAGGCTAGACAAGTAGAAGCTTCAACAAGACTAACTTTGTGTTCAAATGCCCATACTATCATACTGTTCAGTATGCCACAAAAAATGGGAGAAGCCGGGAAATCATCCTTGGTCCTGATTTTCCTGTATCCGGCGTCGCATTCTGCATTGGTTTACTACCTTGATGATTTTGTGCATCTTGTGGACCACCTAACCAAATTTTGGGTCAGTGCTACTGCTGCATGCGATGTGGACTGAGGCCCCTTATATCTGGACAAATAGGAGGAGTCAGGGCGAGCAGGGAAGGTCGTGTGGACCAGCATAGTTTATTATAAGTTTGGTAACAGCTTACTGGTGCATTTGGGAACTTCTTTGGCTTCTCCTTGGCCTTAACTTTGAAACAGTATCATTTGTTCCAAACCACGGATGTTTGTTTACCCTTAGACTCCAAAGGCATTTTTAACCAACATGATATCAGCTCTGAAGTCATGTTTCAGTGAAGAAGCCATTCATCTCTGAGCCGCAGCTTATTTCTCTTCTAATAACCTTTATTTTACTGGGGTCGCCACATTAAGATGAAAGTCTCTCTTTGAAGTGAGCCACAGTCCAAAAGAACATTTACAACGCTCAGTAAAAAGAACGGAGATAAACAGCCAACTGTGAAATATAGAAAGGGAGCCAGAACACTAATGGGCAATGTCTGTTAACATGCACTTGAGTTAGGAGCTCTGCATTTCATATTTCAAACTGCTAAATTGGAGATTAAGCATTTTAACCTCCAATTGCTGCTGCATTATTAGAGAGCATATAGCAGAAGGTGACAGGGAAATCAACACAGTGTGAGCCGTAATTGAAAGGACATTTCAAGAACATCCTGCACACCTTCGCCTGCTGAGCCAGCAGGGCCCTTCAGAGTTCAAGTCCTTCGGAGATTAGAATTCTTCATGGGGCCTGATTACAGCAATAACTCCCTGACACTGTGGATTACTTTGAATCAGACTTGATGCATGCGCTCCGCAAACTTTGCATATACATACTTAAGTGAATCTGTTCGCATGCAGTGTGGTGCATCTCAATTACGGGTGTGCAGATGCCGCCTTGCAACTAAACATTCTCGTTGTCAACCCAAGCTTGATAAAATCTCATAAACATCCTGCCAGTCTTCATCTCGCCCAGGTAAATGGATTATCCATTAGAATTAAGATGTGAATTGAGGCAGTTAGGCATGATGGAACCATATGTGAGAAGTGGACAGAGCCTGTTGAAAGATGAGTACACAGCAGGAGAGAGACGGGAAGGGGAGAATTGCTTGAGGGGGGGAGATGCGGATGGTGGACAGATGCAAGGCTTATTACAGTTAGATCACACTGGGTGAAGGTGGGGCGGACATCGCAGTTTGCTTAATGGGGACTTTTCAAAGCTCCCCGCAGAGATTGCTTATACACAGTGCTAAAACACACAGATAAACAGGAACACTTTGCAGATGCTTGCCATACATTCAGACACACTTCAATTAACAACAAGAAGAGTTTCATCAGTGTTTTATCCGGCAACTTGAGACTCTACTGCACTTGAAGTGAGTGTAGAAACCCTACAGCATGCGGGCTGCCCATTGTCCGGCCAAATAATGACAAATGACCCATTAGGCCAGTGCAGCAAGCCATTAACCCCGAATAAAAACCCATTGCTCCCAAATGGTCCAATAGTGCAAAAGATTTGCACTGAAGTTGTTGGGAGTCCAGTGACTGCTGAAGTTACTACTTAAAGACTTATTTTTTATGGTGGGACAACAGTGCGGTTAAGGAATGGTAAGGTTAAGGCACAAAAACAAATGGTTAAAAGACAATGGTTTGGGTTAAAATGATCATCCTATCTAAAATGTATTGAATTTAGATCATCACTCGTTCTGGCTCTGCTCTAACGTTACAGGGTAATGTGACACACTGCCCTGTCTGGGGCTTGATCGACAATGAGACAGCCATCTACGAGGTACTAGGTAGTGACATATCTTGGACCAGATTGCACGAGTCCCATGTCCGGTCGAAGTCATAAAAAAGTTCCAAGCCATTTTGTCTTAACTTGACTTGGCATTACTTATGACTTGAGTCCTTAGTTAGGGCAAACTAAAAATCAAGTCACACCATTAAACATAATTATTCAAAAGATAATATCCTTTTAATTTTAAACTGTGATTAACATTGAAACATGTTGTATCCATGGTTTGCAAGAATGTAAGTTTTATTCTCTTAATTGGTGGTATTAATTGGTTTTAACAGTAGCTAGCTATGATATTGTGAGAAAACCGATCGTATTTGGCTGACATTAGTGAACATCCGCCATTAAAGACACCTACTGACTCAAGAGTCTTCAAGTATTGAACAGAGTTTGATGTTGTAGTAACGGATAACGTTACGAGTGTAATCCTAACAATGCTGAACATTTTTAATATTTAATATTTACACTGAAAACATGAAATGAACACAAACAAGGCTTTAAAGTCGTTCTGTCTCAAGTGCAGTGAATTCACATGTCTTGAACTACCAAGTCCAAGTCAAGCCTCAAGTCATTTATATATGGTCAAGTTGCAAGTCATGAAAACTGCCTTGAGCCTGCTCAGGTTCAAGTCACATTGACCTCGAGTTCACGTCTCGAGTTCTGTCCCTGACAACTAAACAGCATCTGTCCGGCTCTGTGACTTTATGCTCTTCCTCAAATTGGAAAAGATCCAGTATTCCTTTAGGGAATCAGCCAAAAGTTGATTTAACCTGAGATCCTATGATAGCATATTTCAAAAGGTTACAATCCCTCAAATTTACTGTCATACACCACTCCCTTTAAAAAAAATAATTTGATTTTCAATTGCCTTTTATATTTTGAAGTGCTTAAACTGGCTTCTCCTTTAGTTATTTTATTTTTGCATAAACTGGATAAACATAATTGACATGACAGATAAAGTTCCAGCATTACACTTGCTGGCACGTCTGCAAGCGAGTGAGGGAAGACAGCTTCAAAAAGTTGTTGGAGTTCCAAACTGCCAGGAACTTGTGACAGCTATCTCATGGTATTACAGTAGGCTGGTTTAATCCTGTTAACTTCTAACGTCGACACTCGACTCTTTCCATACAACTTTGATTGCTGAAAGAATAAAGGAAGCAAAGGGTACACTTTATACTGCGCTACAGGAAGTGTCACGGGCAATATCTTCCCGTTGTTATTCATGAGGTCATCCACAGTGCCTGTGCATTGATCTGGTGGCATACTAAATCTGCTTTCTGTCAAGACATCTTCTCTTTTCTTTTACGTGTTGTAACACTGCATCAGACAGTGGCACACTCTCAAAAGCCAGAGGCATGTTGTTTGCCGAATATCATGGAAGGGTCTCTGAGGCATCGAACAAGGCTTCATCTGCACAGTCAGCCACTTCAAAGATGCTGAGTTCAATGACAGCAGGCTTTATCTTTTATTAACTAGGTGTGTTAATGATATATCACTGGGTCTCTTGGGTGGGGTTGTGCTGCATACAGATATGACTGTGACATTACATGTGTTCAGTTGAGAGCTAAAGGAAATGTTCTATTGTATCATTGATGATGATCCTTCGATATCCTCGTAGTACGAATATAAAGGGAAAAGCATAACTCAAACTTTGAATTCTTCTCAATGAAACAAATTAGAGAGCGTGTTTCATTGGGATCACACCAGAGGCAATGCCAAATTGGGCCAGTTACATAAAGTTTGATGCCCAATGGCCCCTTCCCTAATTCCTACCTACTTCTAGGTCCAGCGCCCATGCTCAGACCCGGCCATGTTAAAAGTTGCCCTTCACAACAACATCATAAACAACAACTCTGATTATAACTAATAAACTTTTGTTTGTCGGGTTCAAAAACAAAAACAGCATGTATTTTTTGGTACATTGGGCCTTTGGAGCAATTAGTGGCTGGGTTTCAGGATGATGGTCTGGTTGACAAATGGGCTATTGGTTCCATTGGACAGTTTTTGGACAAATGGGATTTTGGGACTTTAAGTTTTCCCAGGCAGCAACCTCCCAGTCTGAGCATTAAAGGGAAGCCAGAGGTGGGCGACATATATAAAGCAAAATGACGGCAGCCGAAATGCTGAATCCGGTGCTTCAAACAGGTAGTCCACAAACAAACAGGTGACATCATGGTGACTATCATTTATATACCGTTTATGGTGTGTCCTCAACTCACAAAGTTGTGAAAGTGGAAGCCAGCAAGTTGTTGTGGATGACAACTTCTCGTAAAGTGAAACCAGCTTGGACTAGCTTCCTAACATTATATTTTATTCATGGTATTTCAAAGCTTGCTGAATCAGCATTAACTCCTGTACATTATGTTGAACCAACAATTTGCAAAGAATATACTTTCTCTTTTCCACTGATCTAGTTACAGTGGTTGCAGATGACAGGCCTCAGAGCTCTGCATGCTACCCTGTAATGTTAATCACGATTAAGGTGTTATGAGTCAATGGAGTAACACATGGAAGAGCTCAAATTACCCATGAAGCATAGCTAAGACTATATATCATATATCATATTACAGTGTGCCATTTTAAACAAGAGCTGGTTTAAAGACCTTAATTAGGGATGCATTTCTGCAAACACACCAGGAGATGTAGGCTACACACCACACATACCTCGACATCAGTTTATGTGGAAAAAGTCCTTAATTCATATGCATGTGGCTCGCAGAGGCCGCATGGATTTGTTTAATTATAAGTACCACATATGTTGGCAGTGAAAAAATAAACATCAGGCATGGATTTTCCTGTATGACAGCTTATTCATGTAAAAGTAATTTACATAATTACCTGCTAAAGGAAAAAACTGACATTTATACAAACAAACATGCCAGCAAAGAGAAATCATGCCTTCAGGGATCAAAAATACAGACAGCAAGCATGTGAAAAAACATATTTTCTTCTGTCTACGATCAAGGTGGAGACAGAAAGCATTAATGAAAGGAATTTGGTGATATGATGATACATGACAAATGCCCAAAGTAAGCTGAGAGGCTTTATAGCTACACATGTAACTGCAATTGATCAAAGGCTTTGTTGCGCTGTTGAAGCGGGGAGTGGGATGCACAGGATGAGCTCTGTGATTATGGGGTTGACGGTGAGGTTAAACCCTGAGGTAAGCGAAACTGGAACTCATTTTATTTTTATTTATCAAATCAAACGTTGGCTCTGTTTTTCCCGTGAAGCCCGAACCATCATGCAGTGTGAAGGAATTTCTACTCAAATGTATCATTTTCAGTGCTGGAGATCAGATGTGATCTCATTCTGGAATCCCAAAAAACTAAACTGACAAAATAGTCTAGATGAAATGTCTAGACCTTAGTGTTGCTTTTATATTAAAGGTCCCACTTATGCAGGCTGTTTGCATCAACCGTTTGTATCCTTATGAAAGGTAATTCATGGAATTTATTTGCTATTTCATGGCATTCTTTCAGTTTACGCAGCATATACGATATATATCAAAACTTCTTGGTTAGGTTTACGCCCCAAAATTACTACTTTAACTTTAGGAAAAGATCAACCCGCATTTGGATTTAAAGCAGAGTGCATAACATTAGTGTAAGTAATACAACTTTTGGTTTCCACTGGGTTGAAATCCTGCATTTAAATTCATCCATTCACTCGACCTCCTCCCTGCATGGACTTTTCCGTTCTTTATACTGCATCATCTGTCTTTTTCCTGACCTTCTTTGCACCAGAATAATTGCTAAAGCCACAAGTGGGCGCCACCTAAGCCTCATGTACGCTCTCTTTACATATAAAAACAGATAGATCCATTTGAAACAATGCAATCATCACTCTCCACACACTTTGATGCATCCTTTATGTTGGCATGGTTGTGAAGCTAATAGGTCATAATAGTGAACCTCCTAAGGCAATGCATTGGCATTAAATACATAATTAAGGGAAAACAGATATTTTGTCACTAACATCTCAAAGAGTAACTTTTGGCTAAACTGTCCCCACTATTTCCAGTCTTCCTGTATTTTCTGTGTCCATAAGCTGTAAGAAAATGTGTACGAACATGGACAATATGAAAACAGAATATGGACAGAAGGCTTCGTCCACAAGAAAAAAAGCCCTAAAAATAAATGTAAATGTGGGTTGTCATAACTGCTTTTGTGAACAACTGTGTGGATATTAATGTTTGCACACATACACCGTCATAAGGATATAATATCTCATACTGTAAATTGTTGGGCATTAAAATAACCTATGAAAAATGCATTGCATCCTTTCTTATTTACCGCTAACCTTTCTGAACACATACTTAGAGGATACGGTAATGGAACAATGCTGGCAAGGCAGTTTTGTTCCATTAGACCACAGGAAGCAAAACTACTGTGAAAGAAGCAAGGAAATGATGAACGCCAAACAGCAGAATTGACCTTGGCTATTGCTTTCTAAAAAGCACAGAGGTACATCGGTGCATACATATATATACGAGGTACATGCGTATATAGTACACAATGGAAGCCATTCACTCAAACAGAGAGTTAAGTATGGTTCCTCAAGGACTCTTCATCAATTGGCTATATGTCAAAACCCATTACAGAGTGAATCCAGTCAAACATAATTGGCAATAAAGTCACCAAACAAGATCTAGTAAGTCAAATGAAAGTAATTAAATTGAAATAAAAATCAACTTATTCCCCCTCAGGATGGTACTATTGTTAGATAAACAATAAAACTGAATGGATGATTATTTTCCACACCATATTAGCAATTGCACACTAAACTTGTCAATAGCCAGCATTGGAGCAAACACAATCACAGATCCCCTATAGGTTTCTGTTTATCTCCTGCATTCGGCCCTTCTGCTTCCCACTGCTAATGCTGCTGCTTTCAAGGAGCTGCTTGTCACCGATAGCCCTGCACAGTACAGAGTATTAAAACCTCAGCTCAAGTCTGCAGCCCCAGGGGATCAAAGGAAACCGTTCCGGAGGGTCAGCAGAAACTAACCACTCTGCAAAAGAAATTATGGAAGACGGGGATCGAGACAATTTGCAGCAAGTGTGTTGCGCAGTCTGCCATTCTGACTGTTGATTGGAAATAATCAGATTGTGGTTCCTGGAAATTGTGTTGTTCGGAGAGGAGACCAAGGTGTCATAAGGAGCCGTGCTGCACTGACAAGTCTCATCCAGCCTTATTTGCTTTTGGTTGAGTGAAATGTGACACGGGGATATAAAGATATCCATGCTATATTCTTCCACCTTGACATGAATAGCCAAGGGGAAAGCCATGAAATGAACACACACACACACAGGAGAGAGTATTATAAGAGTAAAGAGGGAGAGTGGATAAAAGAGAAGCAATAAACCCGACCGCTGATCTCCTGAAAGTGAAATCAGACAGCAGAAGAACAGTTGTTCAACAGGTGTGGAAAACGGACGGTTAATGGAGAGGGGAACTTTCCATGTTCATGCCGTGCCTGGCTTGTTTTCATCAGGTTTAGTGATTCTGCTTTGGCTTATCACATTTTTTCAGGACCAACGAGGGTGAATCACAGTCACGTCATGTCGTGAGTTACTCAGCCACACACGGTTTGTTTTGAGACGTAGAACTGATACTCTTTCAAACACGCCCCTACTTTCAAACAAGGTTGCGAAGAGGTCGAGAGCTCCAATTTGAAATTCTATCTGAGACTTTAAAGGGACGAGATAATCTCAGTTTTAGCCCTTCATCGCCTACTGTGTGACTATTTCAAAATCCGTGAAAAGTGGATGTGAGAGGAGGGCAAGAGGACAAGGCTGAGGTGTTAGGGTAGAGGTAAGGGCAAGAAAATATGAGAAAAAAGTCACCAGGAACTAAAAAAGGTGCGTTCAGATGTCATGATTATAATCATAATAAATTAATAATGGTATCAAATTTGTCTAGTCCAGTCCATTTTGTAGGTGGTACCTTACTCCCATTTTCCTAATCACAATGCTATTCCAGCCCAGAACACTATAACAATTATATGTAAACACTCATTCCGACCCATTAAGAATCCAATTATGTTCCAGTCACACAAAAAAAAGTTATTGTAATGGAGGGTTTCTACTCTAAATGCACCTTTAAACTACTAACTTTTTTTTTTTTTTTTTAAAGGGGTAAAATTACTTTTTTTCCCACCATGCATTGGACGAATAGTAAACATAACAGAGACCTTTTGTTAACTTGCATTGTGCTTCCTCATTGCCTCACAGCTTGAAAAGGGGGATGTGGCTCTACTGTGATTGGGTTATCCATTCAAATAAGTCTGTGCATTTGGGTGTCGGTCAGAAAACAGCAATCATCAATCTAGACGTCCTAGAAAAGTAATAGGGATATTTATGGATATACAGGATATAACCATTGACTATACTACCTACTTATATGAAAAGGTGTCTCTTGCATTGAAAAACCCAAAGAAAACTTTGTCTAAACTCATTTCCCCTCAGCGCTTTGAAGCCTTAAAACTTTATCTCATTATTTTGGCTTAACAACCTCCAGCTTTACTGCTTTGGTTGGACTCTCACCACTAATTAGCCGTTAAAGCTCTAAAAACCCACTCTACACTACCTGGCCAGCATTAAACCACTGACAGACAAGGTTAGTGACTAACAAGGGAACATCTTGGAACATTTAGCAGCTAAAGAGCCAAATACAAGCCTGAACAGAATGCATCAAGGTGCATCAGTCTGGGCATAAGATATATTGTATTTGTATGGTTTTCAATTGAATATATGCCACAAAGTAGAAGCAAATTTGACTCCAAATGAATGCTGTTGTCACTTGGAGATGATGTTGTCCAGTATATTTTGGATCCTTAAATAGGCAACTGTGTGCTTGACATATTTAGTCAAAAGATAATATGCCCCAACAATGTGAATATCAGTAATTGCACCAACAAATCAGTAATTCCACATTTAAATTGAACCATTTGAATGAAAGGATATTCAGTTTACATTCAAATGGAAAACAGCAATACATACATGCGTGCCGAGAGGCATAAAGGAATGTTTTTAAAGTTAGATATGGTGGGAATAACTAAATGAAAACAGACAACGCCACCTGGGGACTTGCACCCCAGGATATGAGAAACAAGAAATTTAACTAGTAGAATAACAAGGACACAGGTTCGTGACTGAGGAGGCAGAGACCGTAGATAAGGAAAAATACTTTTATTGTAGCAAGTTAATTGAAATGTGGTCACACCTAAAAGCAAGACTGCATCTGTACAGAAAGAAAAGGATTCACCAAATACAACAAATGTTTACTTTAACAAAGTTTAAAAAGCCAGCTGAGACGATACTAAAATACTAATGGAAAACTGAAACCAGTGGGCTTGGACCCCAGTGGGAGGCAGACTACTAGGACAGTACCCCCTCTTCCTGATCTGGGGTGTAACACTACAAAAGAAAACAAACAAACATGCACTAAAGTGCCCCAGCGTCTACTTGCATGCACAGGAATAAGGTGCCTCCACCTGAGGATGCGCAGGCCACACTGCAAATCAAAAGAAACAAAGAAAATAACCAAACCAACAACCCAACTGATAAACAATCTAGAAACAATCAAAGCAAAAGGTACTTTAACTGAACTTGGACCAAACATAAGCACTCAAAACAAAGAGTGTGAATGAGGCCAAACTGATGATGACGCCGGTCCAAAAAGAAAGCAAAACCTAATAGAGAAACAGAACTAAACAAATCAAAACACCAAACATAACAGCAGCAGGGCACCTAAAAACACAAGAGGCACAAGTTAGTGGGTAAAACACAACCTTAAATCAAACTCAGAGAAAATGGGGAACTACTCACCTCCAGGAACCAGCAAGAGGCTGAAGGCGCCATTTTGAAGCCTTTTATACCATCTTGGACAGGGGGCGGAGCCAAGGGGAGTTTCCTGCTGGGGTTGCGTTCAAGATTAACTGTGGTTCATTACACATGCATACATTTAAATTATACATACAAAAAATAAATATTGCTGTACTGCAGTTCGCTGCTGTTTTTTCAACAGCACAATACAAATTCTCTATAAAAAAAAA
>CAFUXE010000526.1:44832-71455 GCA_903364295.1 Serranus cabrilla
ACACAAATTGTATTTAATTTTGACAATGTATATCGCCATATGTGCCAGTGACCCATATTGACATTTGCTCTCAGGATAGAAGAAAGCGGGATGGTGTTTCATCACATGCTACATCACCTTCTTATCCATCGCCCAGTAGTAGTATTGAAGTAGTTATTTTAACCCAAGCCCCGTTCTAAAAATATCGCACATGTCATTACATGTAGGGCTGAAGTTTTGCTGAATTTGCTAATATGTCGTATTTAGCTGCTTGTACAAACGAGCTGTGGGGCCTTTTTTGAGTGTAGTCTCTTAACCAAGTAGTTTTGTTGCCTAAACTTAACCAAGATGCTTGTTTCACTATGTTAAAGACTTTCACAACCTGAAAGCTAACGGTCATATTTTGGTCATATTTCTTAAGATACCAAACAAACCGAGGTAGGGAGCCTCATCAACAGCTGAGCGAGGTTTGTGAAAGTTTCTCATAGAGTTCTGCTCTGGGACACATTAAAAGCACCAAAACAAAGTCTCGGAAAACTTTGACTTACACAGGCAGATGTGTGCTGAGATTCCCTGTTGATTTAGTGGAGTTTGATGAAGTGACATTTAAATATGTGCCGGGATCAAAGGGTTGCCCTTGTTGCGACGTCGAGGGTTTCTCTTTGACGTATCCCCGGAGTGAAATGACTCTCAGCTCTGTCCCGTCTTCCTGTGATGCAAACATCATTACAGTTTTCCTTCTATCCTGCTTTGAAAGGAAGCTTTTCCAGCGACCTTTCCTTACCTCCCTTTGTTCTCTTCTCAAACAAAACCTCAGCCGTACTGTGGTACCCTATAAAAGCACCCAGGCAGATATAGACACGTAGAAGGGTTCTTCTGATCTTTACTGCTTTTAAAGGAACGGCTCAGCAAAGAGACATTACCATGCTCCCATCTAGTCAGGGACTTGGAGTCTCATAAAAGACTTTGGCTCATGTACTCAAATAGTCACATGTAGCTGCACAAAGAAATAACCTCTTAACGACATTACAGCATGAAGAATGAGCCAATAAGCGGCCTTTTTTTCAATGAGCACACTTTATTTAAAGATTTTGGTGTCGATATTAATAAAACATGTACAGCAACAATAGAATAAAAACATCAATAACTTTTAGTTATGGTATGATTTTTTTTTAGAGGTTCCCTGTTCAGCACGTTTGCCATAGCAGGGTGCATCTCATCCATTTTCCAGCAGGCTATAAATTCCCATATTCCAACACCTTTATCTTGGTTTGTTTAAAAGATACCATCTACAGAGGCTTCACAGAGGCTTACTGTATCTGTATGCACACACTGAAATCCCCCCATCTGTTTTTATTAAGTTTCAAAAGCTGGAATGCAACTAAAATTAGTAGGATTTCCAAGGGTCAAATTTGCTTTTGTGATATACTAATGTAAATAATATTCAGAGTGAAACAGAACAGTAATAGTGGTGGTAATAATCACTCTATTTCAATAGAATTTGTTAAACAACACATAAAACCAGTTGGTGAACATCCCCAGGTTGAAATGCTTCATGAATGTTTAATCACTGCATCTACATCCTCAGCCTGGTTAAAGGGGCAAAATGTAAGATTTGACCACATGCTCAAAAACAAATGTGGGTAAAATTAGTTTAGAAGAACATGATTTTTGCAGATATGACACTGTTCAGTATTTTGTCAAATCATAGACATGAAATAAACAATGCCTATCCTCAAAAATGTATAGCCAACTTTCTAAATTAAAAGTAAGACCGACACCCAAACTGGGATTCTGTGTTTAAAAGGCTGTTGCGGTGGACTGGTCCCTGGAGAGTCTAGCTCCATCCAGACAGAGATGACTTGCTCAGCAGAGCGCACAGAGACTAACAGCCCTGCAGAGATACAGGTAAAGGGGGATGCAATGCAGAGTTGTGCGTTTTTCGACAGTGTGAGGGTATTTTTAATGCAGGATCTCAGCTTGAGTGTAAGTCTTAACTTTATTTTTACATATAAAGCTGCTGTTGTTGCTATTTCCAACAATGTAGCTGCCTCCATTTCTTTTTCCTCTCTGATGTCAGCCTGGACTCACTCGCTTATTTCAGTAGCTAATTCAGAAACAGAAGTCTTTGACATACTGACATAAAGCAAATTAGCAAATTAAAATTAGCAATTTATCAGCTGATGCCAATGAGATAAACATTTTTTTTTAATTCTACAGTTGGATTACATGCAGCATAAAGTGCCAAAGTAGAAAGCAGTACAGAAAATTGGGTCAGATTTAATGAAAATCTTGAAAATAAGAACTTTAATCATCTGCTGCTCAAATGTTAACATAGCTCTCCTCATCTGTGTGAGCATTTGAGTTCTCTTACGTGGTAATAATGGGGTTACAGGCTGGAGCTGTTGAGCTGTGAAATAAATTATAGCAAATGTTCATCATCTGCTGAGAGCGTGTAGTGTTACATTGTTTAATTTATAAAGTAAAAATTAAAATTTCACACATTCTCTGCAAGCATCTAGTAATATTAAGATAGTTTAAAAGTCTTTCATCAGCTAAATAAAGTCTTCATGCAGCGGATAATTTGAATATGAATAAATGAAGTTTGAATTTTTCTTTCCGAGAAGCTTGCATGTGTAAACAGATGCACGTGTGCACACACACACACACACACACACACACTACATCGACATGCTCTCATTATTAGTGGTCTGTGTGTACTGGTGAAATTGCATGTGTGGATGAGGCCTGCAGTGCTGCAAGCTGGAGATAAGAACCAGCCAGTGTGTTAAGCCAGGTAGGATAAGCCAGGTCTGTGTGTCCTGCCAGAGAGGGAGCGAGCGAGAAGCAGAAGCCGTAACAGTCAGAGAGCCAGCAGCACTGACACACAAACCCTCATAGTGTGAGAACTGGAACACAAACTTTTAACCCATCTTTTAGCCAGACATTCAGCCAATATCACACCCGGGTCGAAACCCGCAGATAACATTCATCTCCCTGCACCTCCTCCAAAAGTAGAGTCATTTATTTCTAATTTAAACTGGCTGCCACAGAGAATGAATTTGTGAATATGGATATTGTACAGCAAGTATTGCAAAAAGAGCCCGTATAGGGTGATGCAGTCTGGGTTCTTGTCGTAATAATGACTGTATATTATCCTGTGTATTAAAAGGCTACTTACTTTGTAAATAAATAAATCATTTGAAAAGGAATATTGAATAAAAAACTAGTTCTTTTAAAAATTGTTTTTAGCTTCAGTTTTAAAAAGTTGTCCATTAGATTCTACAGTCAAAACTGCTACATAGCAACATAAACCCTGTTCACTGCTGACTAACAGCACTGTCGTAAATATGAACAGCTGTACAAATGCATATGTTATGATGATAACATTACTTGTGATTAAAAAAAAAACTTTGCTTAAACAGCTGAACATCCAGCAAGTGCTGCAACACAAGACACAATAACAAGAAAGCCAGCTAATATTACTCATGAGTCCAACAGCGACAGGACTAGCTTGGTGCCTGTCTAGCAGGTTTTTTCTTACAGCCAGCCCAAGATTTATTCTTGCTTGGTCACTCTCTTCTCTTCGCCTCTGCAATAATGTCCATAGAGGTTGCAGAACCAGCTTGGTTCTGGTACGCTGTGGTGACGGTCCCTGCTAACATTCCTTTACACCACTACTGTGCTAGCGCTGTAAACAAAAACACTCCCCCTGCAACCCCAACTGAGCTCAGTGACCGCAGTTAGCAATAGTTAGAATCACCACTTCTTTATGTGATTTAGTATGACTGAACATGGTCTGCTCTTAAGAAATAGTAGGTAAAATAGTCCCTGCCCTTCTGCTGGAGACCAAATTCATGAAAAAATGCATGGCAGTCAATGGCAAGAGACACATACACATCCCATTAAACATATGGTGTTTGCCAATTTAAAGGACAATTTTGAAGTCAAGACAGTAGCAGTTTGTTCTAAGTTTGCTGTAGTAACATTCATTCATCCATTATCCTTAACCACTTATCCGGCTCTGGTCCCAGGGGGCCTGGAGACACCACACAGAAGAGATACAAGCTGAATTCTAACCCAAGACTCTCCTGCTGTGAGACGAGAGTGCTAACCACCACACCACCAAGTAACATTAGGTTTTGTGTGAAACCACTCAGTGAACTAAATTTCTTGAGCACACATTGTATTTTCAGCAAAAAACAGTTAATACATCAGTTATGTGACTTTAGAGTGTGTAGTCTTGGTTCCACAGTCTTATACTTCAATAGTTTTACAACGGACAACAAACATGAAACACATAGCACATGTGTCATTTATGGCATAACTCAAATGGGATTAAAGAATGATTTGTCTCTCCACATAAACTACTGTACATTTGTTATCCCGTTTCCGTAAGTATTTTTTTTAAAGTAAGGTCCCACGCTGGTCCAACAGTAGGGGAGGGACGCGGAGGGACTCTCTTTAGAATGGCTTAGTTAAACAATGAGAAAAAGTACTCAACAAAGCAGTGTAATAAGTGCTAATACCAGCTCTGATAACCACATTAATTACACTGTTAATCTTTCTGCCAGCTCTGCCATGCAGCAGGTTCAGCCCCCTCCACTGCTAATATGCTTCACGGTGAACTGAGTCCCTGCAGGCTAAATTTTTGTGTCAACGCTTTAAATATCATAAGACAATTATTTAAAGATGCAGCATGTAGCAAGCAAGCAAACAGAGGTTTGCTTCTTTTAACATCTGTGAAGTTCCAGGAAATGGCAGTGGAAAGCACGGTGAGTCAGTGAACCGTTACTTCCTCAGCATATTGAGATCCACTCAAGGTCCCTGATGAGCTCCTGATGACGAGGCCTTTGGCAAAGAGGGGCAAATATGCACCTCGCTGCCTGCTGCCAAGTGGGCCGTAAGGTGGTTTGGCTGCCACTGACAGAGCAAGGGAGGTCTGATGGAACAGGACAGTGGCAAAAATGAGATGGGGTAATGAAGGAGGCACATTAATGGAGGGGCTCACAGCCAAATGCATAGCAATCTCAAGTCAACAGGTGGTGAATGAGCAGCTGGACTGCGGGCTGGGGGAGCAGAGTCATTCAAGTTTCTATTTTCTGCCCTATGCTATTAAAACAGCATAAGAACATGACTCTATTACTGAGATCATTACAGTTAAGAGGATATAAAACTTGCATAAATTATATTCTGTGGATGTGGTCTATCAGTTTTGTTCCATACCCAGACTATGAAGTAAAATCATCAGATAAGAAAAATACAATAAGCCAGGTGACTTTCTAACAAGTCAACAATTAATGTTTATGGCAGTACCGCTCAGATAACCAATCGAAGCAGCTGTCCATGCCTCCTGATGGGAAAGTCATTAGTTTTGCAGGTCATAAACCAAAGTCGAATTAAAACTTATGATGGCACTGGATGAAATGTTAACTTAAAGGGGACCTATTATGGAAACTTTCATGTTAATATAGACAGAGCACACTTCACCCCACTGGAGTGGAAAACAATCCATCTCTCTCCATTGACTTTGTATTGAACGAAGGAGCCTCATTGTCAATTCTGTCAGTTAGCAAACAACAGGAACATGTCTGAAAGCTGCTTTTGGGTGAAATCCACTACCAACAGGGTAAAAAACCCACAACTAAGTTTTACCAAGCTGGTGAACCAAAAAACTGAACTTATATAGACATGAGGCTTCAGCAGTTACAATGAGGAAAACTGTGGGATTCAGTTTCAGGCTAACTACATTACTGTAAGTTAAGCTAAAGCATTTGACAATATGTAAGTCATGGCTTAGCTTGCGAGCTGTCATTAGCTTGCTAACATAGAGCTATCATTAGCTTGCTAACATCCAACTTCTCTTTTTTGGTAGACAGAGTTCCAAAATAATCACATGATGTACTTAAATCATTAGTTTTAGCTAGAAACAGGCATTCTGTTAGCCTGTCAGCCTTTAGTTGTGTATTGTGGCACCAGAGTTTGAAGCTACAAACTACACACTGTAACATGTTTCAGCAGGAAAGTGTCATGTGTAGGTGAGGATGTCCATACACAGCTGGCACCTGGTTTTTGATTGGCATTACAGATCACAGCTCTCACCTCTGATGTCACAAGCAAACATGGCTGTGGCTGAGTCAAAAATGACAGCGGTTAAGGTACCAGAGCGAACAACAGCTAATAGTGTTTATGGGTGTCATGACAACCTTGATTCTCTGACTACGCCAACTCTATTGTTTTTAGTCTGTCTGTTTAGCCATTTTTTTCCTAATTAAATGGTAAAAGGAAGTGATTGTTATGACATTTTAAATTAATTATTTAAATTTCAACATATAACCATAGTGTAGTACATTCCCGAGTTTATATTACATCTTTTTTTGGAAGAATTAGAAAATTTAGTTGTATGACATACAATCAATGATCTTTTGATCATTACAAATCCAAAATTTACATTAAAACTGGAAGCCTAATCGTACTGTGGATTTGGAGAAGTTTGAAACACCTAAAGATTATTATTCTTGTTTTCAGCACTGACATAGACGTTAATCATGTCCTGAAGAAAACTTTCATGCTGCATACATAGGCATATACACATGTGCATGCATAAACATGCATACACTTATGGCAATAGTGCTGACAGAGCTAACAGTGTTAAAAGGATTTAGCTCATCCTCTCAGGGATGACCTGACTCATGATGGCCCCTGTTACCAAAACAGAGAACAGAAAAACACACACAGAGGGAGTGTGACTTCATTCTCTGCTCAGGACGCCATTATTCAACTATCTACTAATTATTATTAGAAGGACACTGAAAAAATTCAGAGCCAGACTTTCACCAATTGTATAATGCGATGAAATATGAAGACATGCCAGAAAATACAATAATAATCTCCAGCTTTTCCTTTAACTTTAAAATGATATAATATGTGAAAACGAAACTCATTTCATTCATTGTTTGCTTCTGCTACTCTGCTCACAGGAAAAACAACTCAGGGGTTTATAAAGTTACAGTGGGGTGAGCGGTACGGCTACTGAGATTTTGCCATGCTTGCTCAATCAGACAAGGTCAAACGACACGTGCAGTGCAAGGTGCATACTGTAATGTGCTATCTTGAGGGCTTTATCAGTCAACATGTTCAGCCCATGATTGAGGCTGCGAACATTTCCAAACAGAAATGTGAATACTGATTAAAGCCAGGTTTAACATTCTTATTTCAGTTTTTTGACATATTAGAGTCAAAGGTTTTTACCAAGTGAATTATGCATACCTCTTTCTATCTCCTCATAAGTCAAAAAACCCTATCATCAGTCATAAAAATGCTTCTATAAATCAGACTATGAACGATATATTAGCAAATATCTCTTGAGACTCCTTGAGAAAATATATTGGATTGAAAGTCTAGATTTCTGGCTCAGAGTATGAGAAACAACTCATTTTGAAAGGACGGCCTTTAAAGGTACTGAACATGAGATTCAGAACATTATAAAGCTGCAAACGAAAATTTGTAATGATAGAGAGGAAGCGTGATTTAATTCCCTGCTCAAGATGCCATTACTCCTTTCTGTGTGTTTTAATCCGAGCTCTGTTTTGGTAGCAGGCACGTGCTTGTTAATGCATGAGTCCCTTCCTCTGGCACTGGTATTTGAGGACCTGGGAGTGAGAATGGGTTGTTGAAACTGTTGGCCTTCATGCTAATGCCCTGCTGGCCCTGTGGGCCTAGGCACCACTCTGCACTGCAGCTGCCTGGGCCAGGGATCTGCGGGAGGTCGTGTTCATACAGAGGTTACCCAAAGATAACACATTACTGACTACTGCACTGATGATGAACACCGGTCTCCAGCAGTAATGCTCCCCATTCATCCACCCCCACTCTCTCTTTTCCTGGTCTGACAGAGCGCCATGCATCATACTCTGAAAACTATCATACACAACCCTGGAGCTGAAACACTAATATGTCTGTTTCTAGCAAAAACTATTAGTTTAAGTATATCTATGATTATTTTAGCACTTTATGTCAACTAGGACAAGTTGAATGTTAGCAAGCTAATGTTAGCAAGCTAATGATAGCTATATGTTAGCAAGCTAAGGCTGCAGAGCTCTCTGGATTATCCACATTCTACAACAACACAAGTTACATATACATGTAGTTAGCCTGAAAATGACTTTGGATACACGACTTAGTGACAAAATGCATTGTATACGTAAGTTAACGTCAAATATACTGAGTTTCAGGATCACACAGTTTTCCTTATTGTAACTGCTGATATTTCACTTTTGTATACATCTATATCCACTTCTGTTACTCTAAATGCATTTCCCCTCAGGGATAAATTTTGATTTTGATTTGATTTAAAAGTTCAGTTTTTTTTGTTAGTTATGGGTTCTTTACCCTGTTGCATTACCACTTCTTTCCAATAGTCTGAAAGAAGACATGTTATGGAGGCAAAATAGCCCAAAATCTCAAAATTGACCAGTACATGAATAAACATGTTTTTGACTGAATTTTCACCTTTTTTTATTTTTTTATTAATCTTTCCAACCATAACCATATTGTAGAAAGTAAAAGTTATAAAAGTGTTTCTGGGCATAAAAGTACAATCACTGAATTTAGTATATACATTTCTGAATGGAAAGAGGGTTAAGCTATCCAGGCTAATCAACACTTTAAGTTGACTTGTATCTACAATCCTCTGTGATGTAAATTTAGTTTGCCAAAGAACTGTGACATGCATCAAGTCTGATGTGGTGCGACAAAAATCCAATTGTGGCCAACAGAACTCATTGTTGCAGCCTTATTTTCCTGTATGAAGTTCCATGGACAAAACTTTAGAAAACAAGAAGGGCAACAATAATCAAATTATGAGATGTGAAGTGTATTCATCTAAAACAAATTTGATATTGTGCAGACATCATCCTCCCACTCCTCCAATTTATCTGACGGGAATGTAGAAGGTTTTGCTGATATGTTGTTTCAGCAATCGTGAAACACCATAGCACTCTGACTCTCTAGATAAAGACAAGATGAACACTATTAATCTGATGTGGGGAAATTAAAGTGTCACAGCTGATAAAGTACAAGACCAGATGCATACCATAGATAAGAAACCATTGAAACCATCAGAGTTTAGAAATAACTGATAACTGAGATGCTTCAAACATAATAAATGTGTCCGTTGCTGACTCATAAACTCGTACCTGAACAGCCTATTGAGCTGTTATTGAGCAAACAAATTACTAACTTCATTTTATGAGCCACAGTTCCCTTTTCAAGTTGTTTACAGCTGGTTCAGTGCTAAGTATACTCTATCCAATTTGAAAGCCCCCCCTCTACTCAAAAGTGTGTTTTTATTTTGTTTATCTCTTAATTGTCTGATATTGACTACCAGTATCTGTGCTAAGTTTGTCACATTCTTCTACTGACTTAACTGGCTTAACTACAATCTGAGATTCAAACGTGTGCCGGGAGAGCTAGCTTAGGTACGTCACTACTTCAAACGCCATTAAAAAGCTGTAAAGGACAGTAAAGTTCAGCAACTTTTCAGTACAGAGTGGAAAAAACACACTATAACATGGTAACAGATAATACTGTACGTTTCACAGCCGCTAACGCTGGGTCAGCCGCTGCCAGTTACATGCTAACAAGCTAACAGACAACATAAACAAGCTAAAAGATGTGAACTTGCTCACACTGCTCTTTTACAGGTCAACCTAGCACATGAACAGAGGTACGGGACTTATTGCAATGTAAAACAAGGCCACAGTGAGTAAAATGTCATAGGAACTAAAAAAAAAACAGTCTGAAACTGCCTGGTGTTCCAAAAGTCTTAATGCAGTCATAAATTACACCAGTATTAGATTAAGTCATTAAAATAATAATAGAGTCCAGATATGTCAACTGCAGCTCTGATTGCTGTGGTATGCTAGATTTGGGAGGTAAAGAGAATTTTATAAACAGAAGAAGTTGAATGAAAAAATGTGTCTATTCTCTCTTTCAGCATTTTTAATGCCAACCACAACAGCACCATAGAGTGGAAAAAAAAGTTTTAAGTGCCTCTGTTGTGTGCCAAGTTTCGGGTGTGTTAGTGGCTGAGAGTCATATCATTTAATGATAGAGCGCTCACATTTACAGGGCAGGGGATGCTGGGTGTTCCACTGAAAGAGTCCTGTAAACTGGATGTGGAAAGAGTGACGAGAGCATCGCTTCAAACAGCATCTGCTCGAGCTAAAACACGCTCACACACATACACACACACTACACGTGTGAGGTGAGCTGAAAATATCAGGTCCAGTGCTATCAGCAAGTCACTGAAGTGAAATCCAATCTGCTGAAACACATTGTGCAGTCCTCCATTGGAGACAGGGCACACTTAAGCCCCGCCCCCACCAGAGATGAAAACAATCATTTCTCTCCATTGACTTTGTATTGAATAGCCTCCTTGACAATTCCGTGTTTTAGCAAAAATACAAAAAAAAAAAGTGAAATGAACTAGGTAAAGAATCCATAACTAAGTTTTTTAAAAATCTGACAAACCGAACTTTTCAGAGGACAAAAGTGGATATAGACGTATAAAGACTTGAGCAGTTACAATGAGGAAAACTGTGCGAACCTGAAACTCAGTATATTTAACGTTCACTTATGTATGCTGTGCATTTTGTCCCTGTCATATATCCAAAGACAGTTAGGCTAACCACATTTCTATAAGTTAAACTAAAGCATAGCTAACATTAGCTTGCTAGCATATAGCTAACATCAGCTTGCCAACATATAGCTAACATTAACTTGCTAACATAAGGATACCATCAGCTTACTAAAATATAGCTAACAATAGCTTGCACAACAGCCAACTTACTTGTCCTTTTTGGCAGACATGGAGCTAAAATGATCATATGATGTGTTTAAATCTAAAAGTTTTTGCTAGAAACAGGCATTTGTTAGTGTTTCAGCTCATGGTTGTTTATTAGTTAGATAGCTTTCCCCCCATTGGATTTGGTTTTCAGAGTATGATGCTATGCACTTGGTCTCTATCCTCTGATCTGTATTATTACCGTTTGTCAGACCGTCCTCGGCCTTTAAAAGCTAATGACTGGAATCTCCACCAGTTGCCTAACAACCCCAGTCCAGGAAATATTCCAGCACATAACCTCCCCCCATAATAGCAAATTGTCATTTTTACACTTTGGTTTTATTACAGATTGAACAAAATAAGATATTCAATTATGTGAGATTTAGAGGGTTTTGTTTTAAGCTAACCTTCTGCTGTCTGAAGCCACTTATTTAGGGACATGAGAGTGGTATTTTACCATCTAAATTTGATGAGGCATATTTCAAAAAGCTGTATTATAGGTATCTTTATTCAACAAGGGAAAGTCCTGACTTGGACTACGCTGAAGGAGGCAGAGCCAAAAATGAGATGTGTGCTAAATATATCAAACAGCAACATGACAGTTTAATTTTCCATCTCATTGGTACTTTGTGCCACTTTTTCCTGTTGATCTTTGCAATTCTTGTTTTGAGCTAGCAGTAATGAAAATGAAATGAGCAAAAGTAAACCTTTTCATATCAAGGACACAAATATTATTATTCAAATTAATGTTTTCCTTTCTTTCTTTCCCTTCTCCTTGCCCAGAGGACTGATTATTGAAAAGAAAGCAAACCCTTTTTATTTATGAGTTAGCAGCAGCATGCGGCAAATTATTTCACATAACTGATGTTTCCTTTATTGCAATAAGATTACATTCACCCCAGAGAAGACATGACCTGAACCGAATGACGTACAAGAAATAAATAAGATCAGTCTAAAATATATCCAGCAGCAATTCAGCAATGCACTGTTTTTCTCTCAGTGTCATTAATTTCTGTGTTCTATGTTAATAATGGTTGGTGGGAAATTGAGGACTTGTATCTTTGACATATGTCGCATGTTCTATAATTAGACATTTGTGTATGTCAAATTGAGTGAATTGTTTATTTACAGTCTGCAGTGGGAATACATCCTGTGAAGCCGATGAATCATCACTGAATGAATGCATTTGCATCTGACCCACTTCCAATGGATTTGAATCCATTCAAAGGGAGTCATGCAGATATAGTTGTATGAAAGTGAGCTGT
The DNA here is from genome assembly GCA_903364295.1 of Serranus cabrilla. NCBI lineage: Eukaryota > Metazoa > Chordata > Actinopteri > Perciformes > Serranidae > Serranus > Serranus cabrilla. The sequence goes on from CAFUXE010000526.1 coordinate 56,923, forward strand.
GGGAAAAAAGTTGTGGCATCTCTTCCAGAAAAAATGTAATGTTGTGTAAAATGTAAAAAGCCTCATTTCCACATAGCTCTATGCAAGTCAAACCGAAGCTCATTCATTCCAAAAGGAATCTCTGTCAAGTCCATTGAAAATGTTTACCTTTGCTGCAGTGTCTGGCCTTCACCTACAAAATGCCCCTCAATGAACCACATAACAATAAAGAAGAGACTCCAAGTGACCAATAGGAAACTAAAATTACTACAAAATGCATCGTTTAACAGTGTAGCATCATTGAAGCTTCAATACACTGCAAAAATTCATATTTTTCATTAATTTACTATTATGTCAAAGTGTTTTTCTACGCAAATGCCATTAAAAAATGTAATTACTTTTATTACAAACACTAATAATAAAATGCAAGTTGACATTTGAATTATCTTGGAACTTATAGTTGTTGTTTTTGTACAGTATTATTCAAGCTGTAATGTTTTTGAATGTTAAACTACAGTCCATTTTAAAATACACATCATATTATATATATTTATATATTAGCTCGTGAAGATAATATCTGCTTTAATTGTAAGTGCACTGTAAAAATAAAAGAAAAAGAAACAGTAAAAAGTCTGGAAGCGAAGGTTGCCAAACACACCATATAGATATTTTTAATACAGATGTTTACTGTATATAATCCATATTTTAAAAGAAATGATCTGTGAAATAACTGAAGGTTGTTTACTATTATTTGACGGTGTTTTGCACTTGCTGCCAGACTTTCTAACATTTTTTTTCAGTGAAATGCATGAAAAAGACAGCTTGAGAGACAAGTTTAAATACTGCTTGCTGCTGTCTTGACTGCTCGTTGAGTCTAGAAAGATGTCAGGTGCAGCACTCAAAATCTGACATAGTAAAGGTGTGCACTGTATTTTCAATGCAGTCATTCAAAGCCACAAAGAAGAACAAATCTCAGGAAATCAGCCTGTGATCCAACCTACACATTATGTTAAAACAACTGTGGTTTCATTAATTTGAGATAAAATTGTTCGGAAATGACAATATACTGTCTTCTGTCATTCAAAGTCACAACTCTGATTTTGAGATACAAAGCTCTGCAGAAACTCCACCCTGGAGACACCTGGTTATTCTGCAGCAGTTATACATAATGCATAAGGATAAACTGTGTTTTGGTGTGAAAGTGACATAACAATGGCAGTGTAACCACAGCAGCTGCAGACTCCGCTCACATCTAATCTGATACTGCCAGGCAATCCTGTTAACTGTGCTCTCTAAATCATGCTATAATGATATGAGTGTGAATTCTGTGTGTGCGTGCCAATCCAAAAATAGCTGTGCTTACCTTTGTGAATGCACACAGGAACTGATAACTGCTTCTTTGCTATTTTTACATGCTGTTTCTTAAGAGAACATGTTCTGCAAACAGTGGGGAGTGTGTGTGTGTGTGTATGTGTGTGTGTGTGTGTGTGTGTGTGTGTGTGTTGGGAGGATTTACAGCCTCAATATTAATAGCTTGGCTTGTGTTTCTCTGACAGATATGACTGTGAAGAGGAAAAGAGGACAGAAAGAACCTGTTGGAGATGACAAACACCAGCAGACCACCTCGTCACCACAGCTGTGAAACGCTTGAAGAGAATCGGAGATACATTTGATTTGCAGTTCAGTATGTGTGGACCAGCAGGAGACTGGATGACAAGCTGGTGGCTGATGTTTGAGATCCCTCACGTCCGTGTTTATTTGTCACTCCCAGAACTTCCTGTGGCGTGGAAAGAGAGATCATCTTCTTTCATAACAAAGCTGAGACTTTTATGCTTTCTCAAAGGTTTACCCCCCTTACGGTGCTTTGTGTCAGCCGACATGTGAAAGTGTCTTTGAAATTGTTATTTCTTGGTGCTGGAGAGGAGTTGTGTTCACAGTGGCAACAGGGGAATATTGCTGATGCACAAGTGAGGAAAAGGCAACATTATAATGCTAAGTTTTTACAGGAAGCTTTGATAACTGCAGAGTGGAGTGGTTTAATTCTTTCCCTATATGAACAGAGTCAACTATTGGAGACTGGTAGCCAATGAGAGGGGGACTCTGAAACGTGTATATTCTCGATTGTATATATATCCACTTTATTATTTAAAATTCTGCGCAAATGACTATATTATCACCGGTGGGCTTGTCAAATTAACGCATCATTGTGTGGCAGCAATATAAAAGCCCGATCAGTGGCTAAGGTTAGCTAGCTAAGTTAGCTAGTAACATTACTCCTCCAGCAAAAACAGGTTCATCACTGTGTTCCATATTTAAAGACGGATGGCTTCACAGCTCCCAAAAGGTAAAGCGATAACATCCTGATTGCCCCCTGGTGGCGAGCTGCAGTATATGGGTCGTAAACCCTGCCATGGGCCAAACTACAAACTCAAAGTACACTTCATTGTTTTTTCTCACAAAGATGGTTTCTGTCATTTTAGGTAGTTTCTATCAAGCTGATGTTTGTTCAAGGGTTCATTTTGATGGTAATTTTGCTTTTTTCTGTTTCTCTGTTTTTGGGCATGTGATTTAAGCTAGCTTCAACGCTTCAAAGATGTCAGCAGTGTAAGTGGGAGGAAGTGGAGACGCGTCATTTATCTTTTGTGTGACAACATGTAGTAGTAATCGTACTCAATAGATCTTTAACATGTTGCTGTCTTGCCAATGACTCTTCATGCTCTACTATGGCAAAATATGCATTATTGACTGTAACAGTTCTGCTTTGCTGCTATCGAAGCTGCCTGTGTAAACCTAGTGAAGGGATTTTCACACCGCACTTAGCCCCTAAGGGAGATGTTAGCTTGGGGCTAAGGAAACGTTCACACTGGCACAATCCTGGTACATTCCAAAGTAGGCTCGACATTAGCCAAGGGGCCGCTGTAAAGCAGTTAGCTTACACTTCGCTGGGTTAACTCCTGAAAATCAATTCAACACCGGGACTAAAAGTTGCCAGTGTGAAACAGGGTTAAATAAACAATGTAATTCTAGAATGTAAACATCAGGATGAGTAAAAGTGCAGTTTAAATCGTATAGTCGAGGGCTTGGGTTGACAAAGTGTGTATGAAAGGGGCCATTGTTACCCAGGGTCAACTCTTCGCCCTAAAGGAAAGCCGCTCACTAAGAATATGCAGTTTGAAAAGCCCTATACAGGCTTGATAAACCAAAAAAATATATCTATCATAAAAAAATATTTCAAAATGTCAGTCAGGCTAAAGTGTAAAAAAAGTGTCTGGCATGTGATATTTTAAATCGATGATAAGTGAAAATGCTTCAGCTCTAGCAAAAGACTGATTGTGGAGGATATCTGGAATGTTCATATTTAAATAGTCAGACAGCGTTCAGACAGAGAACAGCACAGCCTGAAAAAACAGTCATCTCTTTCAGTTAAAAGAAAAAGAAAAAAAATGCAGGTTGTCCAAGAAAAACAACTGAACCTGGCTCAATGTAATGTGACATCATCCAGCAGCAATCAAACATGTGCAAAGGAAAATATAACTTTGTAATAGAATGCCATATTTCTCCTGTTTACCTCATGATATATAGAGATAAATTGATTGTCTGCGTGATATCTTTCCGAAGCTGAAAATGTCTTTCTATTGGTATAAATAAATCATTGTGCAGTGTTTTGGAATCTCATAAGACTTTAAACCTAATCTGATCCTCTAACTGAAATTACTGGTTGCATTATATTGTCTGGTGCTCAAAGCATCGTGCTCTAGCACATTTTTTTTAAACACAGTGCTGTTTTCAGTCTGAATGCCCAGTAATATAGAGTGCTGCAGGAATGAGTCCTAAAACCTTGAAATGACTGAGCAATTTTGTACTTAGGTTTCCCTCATTTCAAAGTCAATGGGTTTTTTTGAATGAGGTCTGTAGTTAAAGCTTCAAAGATTTTCACATTGCGTTCTACAACATAAATACTTCAGTATGCACCCATTGAATTTTGAAGGTTTTACATGTCTTAAAAATAAACATTGCTAAGAAATGGCTAAATGAGACTAAAGACATAAGCTGAAAATAATGTCATCAAAAAAATGATCTTGCTAAACAGAATGTCAAAGTATAATACATTTTTGTTTGCCACAGTTTATCTGCAATAATCCAAAATCAAATGGAAAACCCCATCAGCTTTGGACCACAAAAATATCATCCCTGCAGCACTCTATTATGTTATTTTTCTTGTCAACCAATCCCAAGAAAAGACCAAAACCAACAATGAATGGATACTACAAAAAATGTTGCCTGTGTAGCTTAAGCCTGATAGATCAAGACTATTAAAGAAACATGCTAGCAGCTCTTTGAGGCTGTAGCTTTGAGCTAAATGCTAATTACACCATGCTAATGTTTTCACTACGGCATACTGACGTTTACCACGTATTTCTAATACGTTTGTCATTTTAGTTTAGCATTTTAGCATGCAAACACAATCTGATTAGCACATAAACCAACGTACAACTGGGGATAATGGAAATGTCATTGATTCTTTCAGGTAATTGGCATAAAATGTTTGACAAATAACAACTTTCACCTGGTCTTGGAGCTACAAGGTTGTCTTTACAATTCATCCTGATGGTGGCATGAATGTCTTTACCAGAATTCATTGAAATGTTTGAAGTATTGGATTTTTCCACATTTCCATCCCTATAGCCACACCGCTAGCATGACTAAAACCAGCACAGTCGCCAGAAAACAATGTTGCCATTGCTCCAAAAAAAAACATTTTGGCACCCTTCAGCTACAGGTAAGTGACACATTATAATGTCTTCAGGGGGGAGAGGTTGGGGTGGTTGAATGGGTAAAAGTCAACTTCTATGTTCTGGGTGAAAGTCTGGTGCCTGTTGAAATGTACGTACCTTTCAGAAACAATGACATTCAACGTATCTTTGGTTTTCAGAAATGCATAAATAGCAACACTTATTCTAGGAGCTGAGTTACTAAAAAAAATAGTAGAAAACAAAGTAATGAACAACACTGTTGCACTGGCTCATATGCTCTTTTGTTACTGTGACCCTGGGCATTGTCATTTTAAAAAGTCAACTGCGCATACGCCATAGTGCAACACATTGTTGGTTGAAGTCTTTTCAGATCTTGTTGCCATTGAATAAGAAAAATAATGAAATTGCTGCCTTATCTTATGTGCAAAACAAGGTGTCCCTTCAATCCATGAAAATATAAGAGCCTGCCTTTGAACTTTTCAAAATAAACTGTAAAAAGACAAATTAAAATGTAATATATGGTTGAGAAAAAAATATTCCTCCATATAAATAGTGTTTCTGAGGTATCTGTTTACAGATATTTTGATTCTTTTGCATGACAATACTGCTTTTAAATGCTACTGTGCAATGCTGTCAATTTCTACAACACCCCAACAAAAAAACACAGAAAAGCCAAAAAAGCTTTTTGTGTGTGCTATCTCACAACTGTGAGGCTCCACTGAGGTCTCTGTTGTCATCCCGGGCCAGTTTGATCATGTTATGGCTTCAATTCTGATGCAACAAGAAAAGATACAAAGGGTGCGAGCAGAGTTGCAGGTAGGAACCAGGCTGTTACATCTCTATTGATTTAACTCCCAGAGCAGCAGGAGACAAGCTGCAAACATCGCCCAGCTGATGCATATTTAACCAATCTATCCTCTGAAGAAATCTTGTTCTCAGATTTGGGAGCTTTGGTATACTGCAGCTTGGAAAATGGGAGAAATTTACACAGATCTCACTGTGGGATCTAAAGATGTTCAATAGCCCTTTTTAGATGTAGCCTGTTGGCTTTGTGCTCTTGTACACTGTATATAAACCCATGAGAAATCATCACTGGCTATGCTAATATGTAGTGGCGTAATGCCAGATTTCATACCCTGTGATTGAGTCTCCCGTGCCATAAATAAACCAATTTACTGGCCACAGATAGAACTGCCTGCCAGCCAAAAAGCATGACATGGTTTGGTGGCTTTCTATCCTCTTTCACTGAACACTTGGAATACGAAAAAAGGAAATGATAATCCTAACAGTGTATGATCGTACTGGGCATTGTGACGTATGTAAAACAAATCTGTGCTTTCTGCAACACGTAAGGTCCATTATCTTATCATGATGAAACCTGGTGACACTTAAATAACACCCACATTTGGACTGTAATCATAAACTAATCATAGCCTCTCTATTGCCTGCCCCTTCAGTAGACGAATCCAGGCTTTCATTAGTGGAAAGAAGAGCAGAGTTCAGCCGTCTGTGGTAGAACTCACTTCTGTCATATCAGCACAAATTACTTGTATTTAAATGTTTTAACTTAACTTTTTGTTCATATGTAACAATTAAAGTCCCACTTCATCATTTTGACACATCATGATCAGTTTTCTTGTTTCTAGAGGAGCAGTTTTCTCAGTCTTGTGCTGGAGGGAGCTTTACAAAGATGGAAAAAAATACATTTCATCAGGGTTATCTCAGCTTGGGTGTGTGGACTTTAAATTCTTTGGGAATCACAAGCTAGGGGCATTGAGTATGAGACTTTAACAAGATTACAGAATTATTGGGTCCCAACCCTTTTCTAGTCTGAAAGGATATATTTGACAATACAGAATTATCAGATATGACTGAGTTAAGAATTGAGAAGAATAAGAAGTAGAACTTTATAACAGATGGAAATCAGCACCTGCCTTTAGCAACTGGTGACTTACAGTAGTTAATTATGGTGCAGAAACCTTTCAGTTTAAGTGTTAGCGTCAAATTACTGTTAAACAAATGAATGTATACTCGTGATCTGGTTCATATGATATCTTACAGAAACATATGAGATTTTACTATATCTGACTGTTTTATTCAATTTTAATGTTTTCATTGTTTCCAACATGTGGTAATTGCTGTTTTCAACATGTTGTGAAAAGAAACCACTTGGTTTAGTTCAGGAAAAAAACGACAAAGTTAAGTATAGGCAAAAAAAAAAAACGTACTCGGTTAAGGTGAGGAAAAATTAGCCGGATTTGGATTAAATAATTACCATTCCTAACTACTGGACGTAGTTGCGTAGGTCATGTTGGTGACTTATAGGGTGACGTACAGTAGTTCTTTTTTTCAAAAAGAGAGCAGTCCAGCTGCAATCTTGAACCACAAAAGATTTTGATCTGTCAATAGAGGATTTTGTGAAAAACCAGGTTGGATTAAATCATTTTATACCACTAGGAGTAAAATAAAAAAAAGTTTTCTGGACATGTGGCGAATGTTAATCCAATACCCTCTATGGTTTATCTGTTGGTATTAGATCTAATTAGATTAGATTAATCTAATCTCACAAAATTACGTGAAATACGGTTTGCGGTTTTAAGACAGCTGCAGTGAATTTATGCTACAAAACAGCTGACCTTCCTGGTAAGGCGAGAAGTGAAGCCATGGAAGTTCCGTAAAAAACAGAAGTCAAGTGAAAAAAACGGCACATACCTATGTTACGTAGGTTACGCAAACAATGTAAGTTACACAAACAACATAAGTTACGTAAAAAAAAATGCAAATCGCAAACCACGGAAGTTACGCAAAAACAAATTACTTTAAAAGTTGTTTACTTTTGATTTCACACACTACACAAACCCCATTTCCTGGGTGAAAGTCCACTATTTGTTCACCAAAAGCACGTAATTTGGTGTTTAAAAAAAAACAAAAAAAAAAACAGGGTAATTTCACATAATTTTTGGGAGATCAGTCTGAATGTTCTTTTCCTTCTTCTAAGCAGGTCGTACTCTTTATCATTTTAGGAGCGTATTCCCTGTAAATGTCTGCCTGAATTTTAACTGTGTATTCAGACAGAAAGCAAAACAAATTTTAGAGACATTGTCACTGCAATTAGACTGAAATTTGCCCCTGTGGTGAAGCTGACTCCAAGACAATTTTAAATGGAAAATTTACAAGAACCCCTTGTCGTTATGAATCTGGTTCATGAGCGTACATAAACAAATATATCATTTTTTTTATATGTACACCTCTTTATATAATAACTGATGAAAGTGGTAAGAATACCATATGTGCCAGAAACACAAAACAATGAGCTGAAAGAAGCTAAAGTTTCACAGTGCTGCAGATTTGGTTGGTGTTTTTTGGTGCTATAAGCTGAACCTACTGCTATTAAAACTTTCACAATTCCTTCTAAATGTAAATGTGTTCTGTGTTTTCATTGGTCTATTTAGGTTAAGGGAAAACAGTACATAGTTAGGCGTAGGAAACAAAAACACAAAAAAAGTTCAATAAATGCATGTGGGCGCAACTAAATACAAACATAAATTTGGGTTGTTGACATTTCTGAACTGCTGCAACTCTGTCATTTCCTACTCGTCTACCAACTCTTGGTTAACATTTGTGAATTCTACGTGGAATGGTTAGGCGACAAATCAACCTGGTTAAGGTTAGGTCAGGGTTTGACTTTTTAAAAAAAAGATAAATCCTTAAAATAAACCTCTGTACTAAACTCCTCCTCCCTCCACACACTGTAACGTTTCATATTAAGACATATTTGGCCTGTAGAAACAAACAATGCCAAATGTGTCTTTGGTGCCTGGGCTGATTAAGATCCACCTGTCAATCAAATCCCATCCAAGCCTATTAATATTTATTCATAAAAGAAGATAAGAAGAAAATAATCTATACCTGACAGTCATTTTTTTTAATGTCATACTAAACGCAGTCGAATCATTTCGTCCTGCTTCTATCTTCCAAATCAAACCAGGGTTAGATAATTACAGGGTTAATAACAAACCTCTCCGTGCATGTTAATGTAGACTTACAGACATTCATCTTGTGGGTGGTTCTTTTGTACACTGCGTAGGTGAATCTCCACCTGCTTAATTAGACAGTGTTGTGATAAAATGACACGGGATCCATTCATGAGGGGTTTATCTGCCCTTGGCTGATGTTGTATTTATCTTTAATTGCATTCTCCCTGTGGGCAACATGGAGCTACCGTACAGAAATATTCTGTTAATCTCAACTGAAGACAATGAGTGATGTAAATGATGTGCACTCTTATTAAAAAATAACCCTTCTATGACTCTGTGTCTCCATGTCCTTGGTACAGTTGATGCTTATCTCCGTAATTAATTGGGTTAATCATCATTCATATTTTACATTGAAGGGGTTATCTGAAGAAACCTGCTCAACGTCTCTAATGATGCGACAGAAAACCTCCTATGAAGCGATGTTCATTATCACATTTCCTGCTGGGATGTGAAGAGCTCCGACTGGAGGGAAGGAAACAATAACCGTGGATAAGCAGAAAATCAGACTCACATGTCCCTGAGACAGAGAGAGTTTTAAGTACAACAGATAATGTGAAGCAATAATTAACAAAGCACGTATTCTCAATTATTGTGCGAAACAATTAGCATGCTAACAATGGAGCTGTAACATTGGTTTTCCTTTCCTTCGGAAGACACAGTTCATTGACATTTATTCTTCTCCCATATAATAAGATTACGTCAAGTAGCTTTCTTATTGCTGCTGAGCATTAATGAGTCACCCAGGAAAGGAAATGAAAAAACTATTTTTTTAAGGGGGAAAAAGTCATTTTACATACCTCAGTGACACCAGTCAAACTCAAGCTAATGTTAGATTTGTATAAGTTCTCACAAAAAAGTGTACAAAGTGGTCAATATCAAATCTTGTGAAATATGACCAGTGGTTGTTTTAAGCACATTATGATCACGGTTTAAATATGTTGGTTAAAGTTAAACAACAAACTGCTTGAATTACTTAAGCCGCAAAACTACTTAGTTAAAGTTAGGCAACAACAATGTTTGGGGCACAAGACTAAAGTAAAAGTTAGAAAAACAACAGGGTTAGGGTTAATTAATTACTTCTGTATGTAACTTCCATTGGGAGATGGATCTTCTGGGAGAAAGTCCTAGACTTGTTTGACAGATAATGTTGCTACATTACTGAACAAAACTTTGTAAGATAGCTTTGAATTTTTGGGACCTTTCATGAGAGTTATCTGAAAATACAAATAACAAAAGTCTGTAGTCAGTTTTGACTACGAGGTAAACGTTTGATATTTTCCACAGGTACTTTTGAAAAATCCCCATCAACACTAGCACTGTTTCTGAAAAGAACTTCCAAATTAAAATGTAGAAACACAACTGAAGCACTGTCGAGAGCACGTGAAACAGAAACTCTGATACTAAGGCTGTTGGCCAATAAGGCAAAGAAGTAGTTGCAGAATTTGGAGCCTGATAAAAACTGATACTTGCTGCAGTGGTACATCAATTGCCCCATAGTGCATCATGGCCACTGAACAGAGGTGCATTCTACACTAGTCAAGCTTGCCATTTTCAACTTCATAACATTCCAGAAACACAGAACCAAACAGAAACAGAAAGCATGGCTGACCATGACACATGCATGTTTATTTGAAAATGCCTGGAGCTCTGAGCTCACCTGCCGGAGGGTCAACAACGACCTTAGGGTGGGTGCCCTTGAGAGCAAAGCAATTTTACTTCATGTAATTAACATACAAAAGTCAATTAGATGGTAATTTGCATGAGAAATGAAAATCACTAAAATCAGGTTCTGCTGTACTTGTTTTCAGTGCAGTGGTGCATGCATGCACATACATGTGCTTCAGGCTCCAAGTCTGAGGGTTTTAAAATATGATGAGGCTATTTTTACTGATACTAAGAGCGCCATTTAGAGTAAGCACTCTGCACAGGCTGAGTCAAGCCTCTCACTGCTGAAAATCCTTAACTCCATCAATCAGCCACCTGGACACAATCCTCTAAATGTTGTAAGAACTGGGTCACTGCCTGGTGTCTGTGATATTCTGCTTGGATGGGTGGATTGAACTGCGGCTGATACTGAAATACACACCTCCGAAACCTTAAAAGTTAACATGAAAAGCTGTATAAGCATGCACCGGCATCATTTTGTCATGAGGAATGAGTAAAACAAAACCTGCTAAATTTTACATTATGCAAAGCGTTCTCAGCAGCACATCACAAAGCGCTGAGTGCTGGATCTCTCTGCTGACTGCAGTCTCTTAACTGACATCCCCAGGGATCCTCTGCTGATAAGCATTTCAGGGCCATACGTTCTGTCCTTGCCACTTTACAGACCTGACGCAGAAAGGAGCTCAAAAATAGAAAGCATCTGAAGAATGCTATTTGGATTCACTGGACAAATGTTGTGCGAGCTGTTTGCTGAGAGTTTCTTTATAAATCCGAAAGTGAGAAACCGCAATTAAAAATGAAGCTTGATGTTAAACTTCAATAAGTGATATTGACTGCCGATCCCCAGAGGAGATGGGGAAACATTCAGCTACAGCCCTAATGAGCTGCTTTAAATCAGTTACCGGACACTTCTCCGCTTTTGCTGCAGGCGTAGAATCTCTTTCCCTCACATGTGTATGTGAACATGTAAACTTGTAGCTGCACACAGTCCAACATAGTCTTTGGGGCTTTGGTAGCCTTGCTTGTCAGTTGTTGGACCAGGATGATGTTGGTGGGGAGAATGAATGACAAATACTCTCCCTTACTCCAGTCACTACTGGGAAGAGTTTCATGTTGGGCAGTAAATAACTCATTATAACCTGACTTTTCCTACATTCTCATTTGTGTTTACAGCACGTAATGGAAACCGGAAAGATTACGCAAATTAGAACGATGACGCATTTCAAAAACGTGGCAGCATTAAAATCCACACAGGAAAACAACACAGACATAATTAAGTTAATTTACTGCCTCATGACTGATGTACCTGAGATGAAAAAGCACACTGAAAACTCAGGAACAGTCTGTCTCTTAAGGTGAGGACTGTTTTGCAGTAATTTAGTCTGTCATTGAACGACTGTTTTAGTAACCTCCAACTGAAGCCGTCAGCATAAAACGTTTTTGTTTTTGCTGTTGTTTACTTACTAGTTCTGGCAAGCACTGAATGATCTCTTTCAGGTTATTGCACATGTTAGATCGCAGGATCACATTTGTGTTGATCCACATATGAGACGTAGCTATGTATCATCCATGGGTTCATGACATCATCTAAAACTGGGTCTGAATGATTTGTTAGGTTAGGTTTGAGAACAAGACCCAGAAGCAGAGGGCAGTTCTAAAGATTTATTAAGGGAAGCACACAGAGGGTAGGTTGGATTTGCAGGGAAGGCAGGCGGCATGCAAACAGGTTTGGTAGGAGATATTTAGGAGAAAATAACAGGAAAAAGATTTCTTAAATAACCTATGGAAGTGGAAAAAATACCACTTGGGTTGAAAACAATCTGCCGGCAAGAAGTGGGAAACCCAGAGTTCTTGTAGTGTGGCTGAGATGACATGTGACAGGTGTGGACTCTGAAATGACAACACTGGGGAAACAGGGAAGAAAAGAGAGGAGAACCCTGACATGATTGCTGGTATGACACTACTACAGTGGTATATATCCAAAATATACCATATATCATTTTTTGCTGTGATTTAATTGCTATTCAAAGGAAAGCAAACTACATTGTGATGGTTTTCTAAATTGAATTGAGAAATGAAGAAATTCCTGCATTAAAACTTCTACTTCATATCATTTTTTGTAATGTGATCTGGGTTGCTCGGTGCAAAAGCATCAAATTCCACATCTATTTGCATCTTTGCATTGTGAGTATGGTGTGTATGGCTCTGAAAGTCATTTATAAATATCTAATGTATGAATGTTCTGTCTGAAACATTCTGCAAACAAAAACTATACAAAGGGGCATAAACCTTATGAATGAGTAAATACATTAAACACTGGTGAGGAGCGACTGCAGTTCTGGCAGTAGATGAACCCACAAATTCTGGCAAGTACTGTCTATACAGTGCGATTTGCACTGAAAAGGCCAAAAAGGTAGAGAAAAGGTGTTGAAATTGGGTGAGATCATGGATGTAGAGGCATGGGCAATGCAGACTATAAACCATCAGAGGGAATGGCAGGTAACTGAACTTTGAAAAACATGTTCGGTACAGCAGTGTCTACCCCTCTAAGTCAATCCCTAGTTATTGGTAGTCACTCTTTTAGGAGTGAATTAAGTAGATAGGAATTAAGTATTCCAGATGTGATGGAGTCATAAATATGCTCTTAGAGGATTGAGTATATTACAACTTGGACTGTATTTTCATTGCACCCACCAAGTTAATAACTGAGATCTGGGAACACCAGAAGTTAAAAGGACTAGAAACTGGAGCAGCCAGAAGATCAGACGAGTTTTGAATAAAACACCATGTTGGCCAAAGTTGGGAAGAAAAAACTAGCGTTAAACTTTAGAAAATAGAACTAAAGCAGATAGTATTCCTGTATTTTCTTTGGGGGATGTTTGTAACATGTAGCTGAAAATTGTTTGTGCTGCCAACCCTAAGACCTTGAACGAAAGTCTACCTGAGTTTTCTTTTACTGGTACACCACTGCAGGGAGCAACAGGGGGGAGTATAAAGGGAGGCAGCAAGGGCTTGTTGAACACAACAGGAAGTCTTGTTTACCTCCACAGTGGAACACCTGCTCGTGTCCGGGATTATCTTATCACGAAACTGCAGTATGTCAAACTGAATAATGAATTTTCTAACATCATCCTCTCAGAATTAGTAGCTCCTGTGGGTATGGTCTAATCTCCTTTTACTTTAGTATCCTACACAGCTGACTACCTGCACACAAGTGTTGCAGGATCTCCGAATGGGAAAATGGGAAGTCACATGACAACGAACAGTTTGGAGAAATGAACTGGAGCCAGAGAGTGCAAATGCTGCATTTGTGCTGGTATCTATTCAAATACAAAACTTCACATTTTGGTCAAATTATGCATGTTTTTTCTAAAGAAAAAAGGTTTCCGGATGATGACAATGCTACATCCACAGCCAGTGTGTATTACCAACATGGGTCTGTACGCTCCCAGTTTGGAGAAGCAGAGTATTGGCACAGAAGCTTATCAATGTACTGCTAGGTACTCCATGTGAGCTCTGATCTGCAACCAAACATCTCAAAATAAAACAGACAAATTAACAGATGTAAGCAGCTGTAGATCAGCAACACCTGGTCAAGGGAAAATTACAGTTTTTGTCAAAAGAGTCTGGTAGTTTTGAAGACAGCGTTATATGCTGCTGTGGACTGGGGCTGCAGCAGAGAGTATTTTTGCCGCTTATAAAGCACCACACAAAAAAATCAATGGTGTAAATATACGCTATATTCAAAATATTTTCACTGCTTTACGGGGAACTGAAGCCATTATCTATGTTCGCCTTTGACAAAAACAGTAGTTTTACCATATAAATAGTGAACGTGGTCAACATGACGTCACCTGCTGGTTTGTGGACTGCACGTTTGAGGTATCGAGTGTGGCGTTAAGGCCAGTTTTAAAATCAAGTGAGAAGTAATCTCATTTTGTATTGAGACAGATAGGACCTGACTTCTTTGCAACTGATGGTGTCGACCCCTGCTGGACTTTTGAAAGAATGCAATTCCACATTTGCTTCATTGGTCAAGGACTGAAGTACCCTTGAGCCCATTGTGGGATTAATGAAATAATGAATCTTAATCTTCAT
>CAFUXE010000526.1:77686-104552 GCA_903364295.1 Serranus cabrilla
TAATTCAGTATTTTCACTGGTTTAAATCACCAGACAAATGTGTATCTGAGACGAGGAAACCGGACACATGACAAACAGCTTTGGAGAAACACTTTTTTTTTTAAAGGTGCAACTGCATTTTACTGGGCTTTGATCAGTTTAGATCCCCTGGTTCATTTATTTAAGAGAGCTGGAGACCTAATTTAACTCCTTAATTTATCAGACAAACAAGCTGAACAAACATCAGCAGCAGCTTGTCTAGCTGCCCTTAAGCCAATGTGCCAAACAGCTACCACTTTATCAGCTTTTACTGGTTTTAATCACTAAGAGTGTTTTGGTGAGGAGACCTCTGTGGATTGTTTGGCTCCTGGTAAAAACTTCCTGAATGATGAACACTGAAGGAATTCTAACTAGGAGAAAAGCTCTGTCTTCTCTTGTTGTGATTGAGGCAGAAAATGACAGTGTGTTTAAATTAATTTCCATTACAACAGGTAAGCATTCTGTACATGCGAAAAAAGGATGTTCCATTCACAAAAGAGCAACTAGAGAAAAGCCAGAACATTACATGACTGAGACATCCTAGATCCGCGGGTTGTAGGAGACGGCTGAATGTTTTAGCGCTTTTGCCGTTCAGGATTCCTTGGGGAGCATCTGATCCTGAATGTTTCCTTTGAGCAACAGCAGGAAACCTAATCGCTTCTGTTTTAACTGCCAAAGGAGCAAAAATGAAAGCCTGAATCGCATATTTATGCACGCAAAGGTGCACTTTAAGATACTTTACTTAGCTGATGCTTTTCAGATACACAGATACTATGTTTTTATGCGTAACTGTAGCTTTGACCTCCAACTACAAAAGCTCAGAGGCTTCCTGAAGCTGACAGTCATTGGACAACAGGTTTGATTAATTTGCCAGCAGCAAAGGTCACACTACAGTGGGAGCACATTTCCTCCGCCCAAAGCTAAATGACGCCTGGGAATTTTAGTTCACATTGAAACTGCAGTGGCTGATTATCCTGAAACATCCAACCCTTGAACCCACTAAGCGCCCTCAGGGCTTTAATCATGTGGAGGGGACCTGCTTACCTGACAGGATCATCAGGTAATTTTTTTCTCTAAATGTTAGGGCTGAATTCAGGGCAGAACATCCTTTCTAATCCCGCTCAGTCCTCCAGATCTAAATTAACTGAGCTCATGAAAAATGCCAGAGTCACAAAACTTTCTTGATAGCAGTGGAGACCCAGAACTTTTGAGGAAGTGCCAAAAACACAGCTGTGCGCCATTTACCCTTTTCACGCCATTTTAGTCAGCATGCTCAAATTGGGACTCTCACTTTCTTCTGCCAATTCCAGGATCACATTTATACTGTTTACAGCAGGCGAGCATCAACACATCACCCACTCGACATGAGAGGAACAAACCCTCCCGCTGAAGCTTGCAGTCAAACTGGAACCACGTTCATGGAGCAGAGGAATGAATTAGAGTTCACATGATGGATATATGATGTTACCTGAATCAAAAAATATTAATCTGAAGGAGGACAATGACATTCACCTCCCAAACAACAACGTTATTGATCCATCCAGATGGAAAATGCACATAACTGTAACTTGCATCTTTACAACAGAGGGGAAATGGATTTAAGGAAAAGTAAACAGCCCTTCAATTTGGTAGCTATGCTAGCTAATGCTGTCAACTCCTTTGTAACAACAGAATATAATTTTAAAAGGCCATCCCAAGAAAACATCTTCTTTGGTTAGATTATCCAATGGATAGTGGATCATAGATGTTTGGGTGCCAGCATTATTTGCCGAAGCTAGCAATTTGTCATTCTTGGCTTCATTTACAAGGCTTACGGGGAACCAATCTAAACACACATGATAAAGCAAAGCATACCAAAAAGAAACGTCCCTATATTCTGTTATGATCAATGTTGTCATTTCAATGTTACGATATGCCAAAAAAAGGTGTTCATTCATTCATCTTCTGTAACTGCTTGTCCGGGTTAACCCGGGTCACGGGGGGCTCGAGCCGATCCCAGCTGCATTGGGCGAGAGGCGGGGTACACCCTGGACAGGACGCCAGTCTGTCGCAGGGCTGACACATATAGACAGGCAACCATTCACACGCTCACTCACACCTACGGGCAATTTAGAGTCACCAATTAAACCTAAGCTGCATGTTTTTGGACTGTGGGAGGAAGCCGGGGTACCCGGAGAGAACCCACACACACACGGGGAGAACATGCAAACTCCACACAGAAGGGCTGCAGGCCGGGACCCTCTTGCTGTGAGGCAAGAGTGCTTATTATTATTCATAATATTCACATCAGAACCAGAATAATTTTTATTTCATTAAGCAGGTTTTCACCTACAAGGAATTTGCTGTGCTGTATTGGTGCAAAAGAACAAAGTACTAAATAGAAATATATATTAAGTGAACAAGTACTTCAAGTCATTGTTGTGGATGTTGTGCCAATCTAGAGAGTTTGGCCTGTATAAATAGCAGCAGCATTCTTTCATTGATGCCAGCACTGACTGAGAATAAGTAGATTAAAGCTCTTATCAGCTGCATTATTACTGATCAGTTGAATATCCTATTTTATCATTCTTGTAAGAGTGCTTTTGGCTTGACTAAAAGTTGTATTAGCATAATAATGCAAGTAGTACGGTACTAAATAACCCAAGGAGCCCACAGTTGCAAACTTTGAGCCAAATTAAATTGGCTCAGTGGAAAAAATAGCACATCCCCATTATCTTTGAAGAATGTTCATAGCCCCTGTTAGCACACTGATTTTTCTCTGGCACCTGGGACAGAAACAGACAAATGGGGACTGGGCCTTTGCTACCTTAAAACTGACAGAAAGTGAATTAATTTCTACTTGCTGAAATTAGACAAAATGTGTCAGGAATCTGTTGAAAAAAGTAACTAATGTTCCCACCCAGGGCCTTCAGAGGAGCAGCCTGGTAAATCAGTCATTAAATATTTCAAACTAAGAGTGAGAACTGGCTGGGCTGGCTTCAAGTGGAAATTTCTAAAGCTGAAAGCTTGAGATAATTTCTAGAGATACTGAAACATGTTTGAAAAGTTGGTTTTATGGGTCAACTATCTAACAAAGATACCAACAAGAAGGGAATCCGACCAGAGAAATCCGCCAGAGAAAATTCGAGAAGATAAAGAGTCGGTTCGTGCCTTCATTTCTGCTGACATGTCACCCGTGTTTTTCAGGATCGTTAGGACATACATAAAATCTTTTTGTTTCCATGGAACTACAAACTGTGGGATGCGTAACGTACCCTTTGTCATTTGTAGAGAAATCCAAACTTTGAGCTGCAGTGCCAAATTACAGCTGCTAGCTATGTCTGATCAGGGGCAAAGTTAAGGGAATATGTACAAGGTGATTAAAGCCTGACCAATATATCTGAGGTCTACAATACCATATTTTAAGAAATTTTACTGAGGCGAATAGGAACGCACCCTGAAGCTGTTTTCCTGGAGATATCAATTGAGCAAACTTCTCACACTTTCCAACCAAAAACTTCAAACACAATACATCTGGGCTGTATGCGTCCACCTCTCTATCCCTTCTTTTTTTGTCCTTGTTGCTGAAAGAAATGCAATTGTCAGGTGTAAACTCACTGGGATCGCTATGTCTTCCTGTTTCATGTTTATCTTTGTCTCCCTTATGAGCCTTGGACTTTTGAATTGCAAGCAGCAGGTATCGTCCGGTGGGGAACGGCTCATTAATAACACAACAGGACTCACCACCTTAAATAACACTCACAGCTGGTCAGAGGCTTGGTGGTGGTAGTTTCGTTGGATCTCCTGTGTTTGGCAGATTCTTACTGAGGATGGCATCAGATGAGAGCACTTTTATGAAGCTGCTGGAGAAGAAAGGCAGGCTCTGTTTGAAATCTTTCCATGATCGCTACTCAGGCTTCAAAATTCCACTTTGTCATGACTAATCACTAGACAGACGCATTCATATGTAACCCCATACAAGGTCTTGTAATTATATAACCAAAGTTGGTACCACAACACCTACAGATGTCAGACAGTGCTTTCCCATTCAGTCATCCATAACCAATGCCAGGCTGCTCTCTTTTGACCTGACGTTCTCTTATAAACCGTGAGACGAAGGTCTGATGCATTTCACACCTCGGCGTTGTAACACATTCCCTTAAAAGAGCAACCTCATGTTTATTCCAATAGGCTTTGTTCGGGCTCAGTTGCAAATGTCAGGGGCAATTTTATGGAGCAAAACATTGGGTTTTTATCACTTTTCATGAACTCACCCCAGATCTCTGCTCCAGCAACACTTAGGGGTTTAAAAGGTGTTATTTCTACTCAGTTCTACCAAACATCCCTGTTTTACAGGATGTTTTAAAATATATTAGACATGGAGACACACATGCTGGTGTTACGAATTATAATCGCCCATATAAATTAATGGTGCACGACTTCGATTGTGTTAACTGAGGAAGGGACACGCATGAATACATTGTAATAAACAGTCTGATTTCATTGTGTGGGGCCTCTGAATCTACTTATAAGGGTCTGGCAGGTTTTAAACTTATGTTTGAAGGCATATGGGAGGATATGGGTGTGTGTATATATCTCTATATATGTGCCTGATCATACGTGTAAATATCAGCCAACATCACATTTTCCACCTCATTCCTTGCACAAACCTCCGCCAAGGAATGCCAAGGAATCTTGCAATGTTAATGTTCCGACTCAAGGGTGCATTCATGTGAGTTTTCATCAGATTTTCACTTCACACTCATCAGATATTGGTGCTTGGTCGGTGCTCGTGACTGCAGATGCTTTTCAAAATAAACATCTGCGTTTAGGCAAAGATACCCTATTACAAAATATGAAACGGGACATTAAAATCAGTGAAATCAAAACAAGTAACAATAATTCCATTGTATGGGAATGTCATTTTTAGAAGACCAGGCTAGGATAGCACACTGTGCTTTTCACAGGGTTATTATAGTCTAAGAGTAATGTGTGATGTAAAAAAATAAGCAAGCAATGTGTCAGAGTTGGTAAAAAAAAAAAAAAAAGATCAATTATCTACATTATGACATTAGTAAGAAATACTGCTTGAAGTGAAATGAGTTATGACAATAATAATAAATGCTGCTTAAAGTATATAAAAATGGTACTTTATGTCTACACCTCGATAAGTCTGAAACACAGATTAAATATAATATCATAAGCACACAGACAACACAGTTTCAAGACACACAGTACTCAAGGAGGGAGTATGCAACAGCGCACACACTTAGTATCAAGACACACACAAACCTGGAGCAGAGAGAGGAGATAAACACCACTACACATATTCTCATATATGTGAAGGCAGATGTAGCACAAGAAGCACATCTTACTCTCATCTCTTCTGTTCTACAAAACAAATGCGCCTCAACAATTGGTAAAAGCGCCCATAGTTTCTTTCATTTCTTTGAGTGGCTTTCGTTCACGTCATTAAGTTTGTTTGTTTTCTTAGAATAGAAACTTTGCTCCATGCATTGCCGCTGCTTTAGTTTAAAGTTTGCTTGGCCCCAAACAGTTGGCTGCCTTGCCTGTTGGCAAGCGGCGCCAGTAGTTGAAGGTGAGAAGTGGTGAGTGTTCCACAGTGTCCATTTAATGCACTTAATGCACTCAAAATAGCAGGTGTAAGTACAGGAAGTAAGTGAATTGAGAAGCAGCGTAATGCTCTCCAAAAATGTGGGTAAGAGAATTTGGATGTACTTTATCCTGCTTGGGTTTAACCCAAGACAGATCCAAATTCTATTTCACATGTGGGGCAAATATAATAAAAAAAATCTTCTGATTTTTCTGTCCCAGCTACTCGGCATCAAGTTCAACAACGTCTTGACCCCCATTTTTGACGTTTTTCACTCAACCTCGACTCGTGCTCGGTGTTGGACTTATCTACGGCCTCCTTTCAACATTCGGTTAAAGTGAAACTGTGCCCTAAACACTGTCACTCTATGAACACAAAGTCCCTGTCTTCACTCCAACAAGTGCAATCTCTTGAAGATGAAGGCCAAAAAACCTATAGCCTCCATCATACTAAGTGCCACTCAGTGAGCTCCCACACGGATGCCAAGCTGAGCTAGGATCTTCAAGCAATCACACTTCACATAGTGAAAGCTATTAAAGACACGGCCATGTCTGGTCTTTTCATGTACACCTCTGACTCAATATTTCACATTTCCTCTTTCTAAGGACTTGATTTAGAGACAAACAATAGGAGCTGAAGAACGGTCGATGAAGGCTCTCGGAGAAATCCCAAAAGAATCCCAAAGCCTCCGTAATTGGAAACTTCACAGACTTCTAAAAAGAAGACAATCACGAAGTTAATTGAAATGGCTAACGCATACATTGTGTGGATTGAGAATAATAGAAAATTCAGATCAAAAACATGAGGATGGCACTTGAGAAGCGGCAGTCTTTGAACTGCTGGAGCTATTTAAACTGTTTTCTTCTCCGCCATGAAGTGTTTTTGCTGATCTTGTGAACACAAGAAAATCACGTGACTTTGAAGCTTCTTGTTTTGACTGTACATGACTGAAGTGGTGGACGAACTCGTATTTAAGTTCCAAAAGAAACAGTACTTATTATGTAGAATGTTCCATTTCAAAACAATGTATCAGAGTATTTCAAATTCAATGTTGATAAGAGTATTAAATACTTAATAGACAGCCCTATTAGAGAGCTGCTTCCTGGTCTGGCGCTCAATCAGGTACATCACTGTTCTCAGCCACGGCTCCTGTTCGCTGATTGGAGGACAAACCCAGGACCACGCCCAGCACAAAGTTGAGGGAAAATCGAGCGTTGTAAGACACAGCAGGCAAAATCGAATTGAGCCGAAGTATGCAGGAGGGCAGAGCCAGGCTAGTGACAATCATAAATGAGAAATTAAACTTGAAATCTGTTACATTATGTAGTAATAAGATCATTTTCATCTCCACTCCGCAGGCAGGTGAACATGTGGCCCTCTCACTCATTTGCCTCTTTAAAGCTCTTACATCAGCCACCATCTGATGTCAGACCAAGGCCTTGAAAGCTCTCTGCCAGTCAGACAAATGTGAGATGAAAGGAGAAACCAAGCGACAGATGGGGACAGTGGAAGTCTCGTGCTTGTGTCTGGACAAGTTTGGACTGAGTGACTACAGTGGAAATCCCAAGTTCTCTTTGCATTCTGTTCCCATACTTGTGTTTTTTTAGTATTTATGGGAGGTCTAGATGTGGAGCCACTCTCTTTTTGAGCAGGTAATGTGGAATGCGTGACAACCTGGCCCACGCTGTCTGTGACTCAGTTGTCAAACTGAACAACTAATTACATGCTTAATCGAGTGATAGTCAGAAGGCTATAAGCAGAAAGGAGATTTGAACAGCAGGGAGTGAATCATGGTCTGACACGCTTTCATCATGTGTCTAGTTGAAAAACTCAAAAAAGAAACATGTTCCAAGGTAAACTTTATGTTAGCATGCAATTTAACCCAAAAAATAAACTGTTCAATCATACTGTAGCATTGTCTAGCTCTGATCAGGGTGCTGCAACTCTACGGTAATAAGTCCAGCAGGCTGTTATCATTACATGACCTGCTATATTAAAGTTGAATTCTCTGTGCTGACCCCTAGTGGCCATCGTAAATATGACAGTACAGAGAGCCAGAAGGTGTATGGCTCCTACACCAAACCACATAAACCAGAGTTTTGGAGCTTAAACCTCACAAAATCTTATAGTGAAACCTAAGAAATATGAGACAAGCCATTTAATGGTGTTATTCGAATATATTATGAATTTTGCTATATGATTGGGGAGGTTCAAGATGCTCAGCTTAAGTTTGCAAAGCTTAAAATGTTATTTTTGCTGGTTGTAAAACAACACTCAGATAACTATATGAAAATAATTGGTTTGGTTTCACACTTTGTGTAGATGGTTAAATTATTTTAAATTAGTTTGTATACTACAGTATATAGTTCTTTTAGTTTAGTTTAGCAAATTTTGTTCTATAATGTTACTTCAAATATTAAAGTGTACATTTAGAGTAATGAGCTATTTTTTGTAGTTTAAAGTGCCTAAAAAGACATCCAAAACAAGAAATAGTAACTTCATATAATCTATCCATATTTGCAACCTAATGTTATTGTATTATGATACGGTAAAAATATTTGTTAGAATACACTGACAGAACATTTTAAGTAAATTTGCTTTCAGAATGTAATGATATTAACTTATCAATTGAAGTCAGTGCTAAATTGTTAAGTACTTATAAGTGACCAGTCACAGAACAAGAGTAAGAATGTAATATTCAACAGGGTGCCCAATTAAGATGTGAGACGTTAAGCGTTTTCTTCCTCAGAGTTCATCCAGCTACGAGCCTCATCAGTCCTTCATTCAGGGAAAAGCTTCAGTGGATGCTGCCTGACATGACACGCCCGGCCACTGCTGTGATCTCTGCTGCCTTATGCATTCTTCAGCTACCAGCTACCAGCATTCCTCTGTGTCCCAGCATACCAAAAATACCATACATGTTAATGAATGTGGTGTTGATCCTTCACACTACCCACATCCCAGTCTGTAATGCCTGTAACCCCCTGCTAGTCCTGACAATATAATAATAATATAGATATGATGTTATGGTGCAGGGCTCAGCTTACTGCTGCAGTCAGTCTCTCTCTCTCTCTCTCTCTGAGCTGAATCATCACAACAGAGGTTTTGCATCCAAGGTTGTCTGAGGACATTATGGTTGTGTGAAACTACCCGACCCATTTTTGACCCTAACAGCTGGACAGAGAGCTCTGTGGATCACAGTGGTGGCTGAAAAATACCCCTGCTACTGAGTGTGTGTCCACATTAATACTCTACTGTCTGCTGTAAAAAATAATAAATGATCATCTCTCTAATTTAGGGGCTTGTCATTTACTATCACAGGTCATAAATACAGAGACTTGGTTTTAAAACAGATAAAAAGCTACACATTCATTCAGGTCACAAAAATACAAGGGGCTCAAAATAAGCTTCCCCAGCACATCAATGTCATCGCAAGGTTGCACATGAAGGGTCATATTTCAGTTGAGCCACATATTTTTACTGACTGGACCGAAGAGCCTTCTGGTCAAGAAGAGTGAGTGTCCCATGCTGGCTGACTGAATAAATTAGTCACTTTTATTGAAATGGGGAACACAAAGGGCTCAAGGACTACAGGATATGTTGTATCTAGAAACGGACCATTTGTGTAGTTTAGAGATCGCCTCATGTTATACAGCAGTACATAAACTGATGTTAGTGGAGCGGATCAGCTCGTATATGGAAGGTATTGTGCATTTTATGACTGAAGCATGAAACTCTCTCCACGGTTTCTATAGACCATTAACTTTATTTTTTACATGTGGAGGCATTTCAGATTTGAACACTGGTACCAGGGCGATACATTTCAGGCTGTTAACTGGTAAAGGTCCAATAGCTCGCCAGCGAGCAGTCTGGATTTATGCAGTTTATATTTTTTCGGGAGGCTGTAGTGGGCTCAATTGTAGATATATACTGGTATCATATGAAACTAGAAGATCTAAGGAATCCATTGGCACCAAGTGTGTCACGCTATCATGTTGGGAAGTTGGGAGGGTTTTATGACCAATTTTTTTTATTCTTGTCCTTGCCTAATTCAGATGTCAAATCATATCATGTATCACAACACATCAAATCATATATTTGATTGAGTTTTTCACCAAAAAAGTTTTACTTGACTGGTTAAAATGTATTAATGACATCTACTCCTCCCTCAATAAAAATCCAGATTTGAATTTAAACCATACTGCTGGGGTTATTTTTAGACAACTAAACCACTGGAGATATGTTCAGGCAACCAAAACACTGATTATGTTAAGACAACCGAACTACCTTGGTTATATTTCGGCAACTAAACTACTTGGGTTATTTTAGGCAACAAAGCAATTTTGGTTATGTTTAGACAACCAAACTACTCCAGTTATATAAAGACCACAAACTACTTTAGTAATGTTTAGGCAACCAAATACTTTGCATATGTTCAGGCAAAAAAACAATTTAGGTTATGTATAGACAACTGAACTACTTGGGTTATGTTTAGGTGACTAAACTAATATAGTTATTTAAAGACAACCAAAGTACCTAGATTATGTTTATGCAACCAAACTACTTGGGTTATATTTCGTTAACTAAACTACTTCAGTTATGATTAAGCAATAAAACTACTCGTTAAGAAGACTAAATCTTTTCACTGGACATGGGACATAAACAGCGGCCTCCTGGGCTTTATTTTTCACAGTTTCAGCAATAACCATGTGTTTTAGGTTAAGGAAGACTTGTGGTTATGGTTATGGTTAAAGCTAAACTTATTATTTAACATATAATTTAATGTCTGTTACATCAGGGCCCTTGCCCAACGAGTTCACAAAGCTGATTAAGCCTATTGCTGCCAGGGCGAGCCCTCTGTTCAGTTGTGGTGTCTGTGGTGACTTAACATTTAACTAGTAAGATTTCCATGAACATGCGTGTGTTTCGGGATTCCAAAGCATACAACCGGATAAATGAGACTTGGATTATGTTGCATGAGAACCAGACTGAATACAGGTACCAAATCACAGGCAAGCAGGTTGTAACCAAGCTAACAAACAAGAAAGTGGCAGCCAAGCAGAACATCATAAACAGCTAGTAAAAAAAAGTCACGATGCAGGGATGGATCAACCACAAAGCAAGCACCATAGACTGGTACAACAACATGCAAACACTGCCATCTATTTGTAAATGAAGTGCAGCTGGGCACGCAGGCAGAGCTGGTTACATGTGAGCTACAGATGTGAAACAGGTGAGCAACCCAGAAGAAAATACACAGGCAATAAAGAACAAAAAATCAGTGAAAAAAAATTCTGAGAAAAACTAAGTTAGAGCTGTTATTTTAATACAGATTGTAGAGGGAGCGAGTTTTTTAATGTCCTCTATATCACTTTTACAGTTTTGAAATTGTTTTAAATCACAGTGAGCCAGAGAGGAGATAAAAGAAGACACAGGAGAGTTTAAAAGCAAACAAATGTTGTGTATATGGAAGCTTTATTTGTTTCATTAAAATTAATTTAGTTTGGTGTGTGAAGGCGCCTTATTAAAGTGTTTATTATTTTATGAGTAGACTGTTTTTACAACATTGTAGCAGCTGCTTTTCCTGCCTTCAAGCCAAGTTAGTAATTCGACTAACTCTTCCTTTCTAAGAATTCACTGTCAGATTATAATGTTGTAATGTCAGATGTTCATGTTAAATGTTAGATGATGCAGTAAACATATACATATACTCTCTGCATGAGCTTATGCCAGTTCTGGTTTCTATATGGCCATCTGCTCCAGCACATCACTGCACTGTTTATATTACATATAATTCTATTATGTTGCTACATTAACATGAGGGAAACCCGTAATCTTGGTTGTCAATGTTGCTTATTTCTACATTACATTCTTGCTGAACATGTTATCTTTTAAGGTTGCTTTAGGATGTATTTTGAGAACAGGATACCGGACCCAAAGTTGGGGCCCGTTTAGTCCAATGAGAATTGCTCATCTGGTGTTTACACTTAAAAAGTATCCGGTTGTCCGATTTACTTCCACGCTATGCAGCCCACTGAATCTCACAGTAGTGCCTATAGACTTTACACTGTTAAAAGGACCCCACTTTTTCAAATTACTATTCTTGTCTGTGGTTTTAACGAACATAAAGTTGTTACGGATCTAAGATTCCTTATAGAAAGAGACTTAATTGAGCTTGTTTGCAGGTGTCCCATCAACACTTTCACAGACTCGTCTTTTACTACTGTGGTCAATGGGGCTGTAGGGGGATTTTTTTCTTTCTGGCAAGTGGCCATTGGAAAAAAAATGTCAAAAAGACCCTACACCAAAACCCTATTCAGTTTTTATTTACATCAACGGCCCAGAGACGATGAGAGTACAGATGCGGAACATATGGAACCAACTGGGGTTCCTTTCTTCTTCAGTTTACACACATTAGACATTGTCTGCACAGTTTTTAGTTGAACATATGGATCGTTTATGTACTTTCTAGACAATGTCCAAACTTTTTTTTTAATCAGGGTAATTATTGAGCATTAAAAGTTAAAAAGTTAAAGTTAAAAAAAGCAGTATGAACCTGAAAAGGAACACAGTGAGTAGGGTTGATAGGATCCATGAAATCACAAAGACATTGGTTTGATGATGGTAAAATGTATATAGCTGGTTTTACTTCCAGGTATAACAAAAAGCTGTACAATTTAGAATGGACTGAAAATAATACACTAGAAATTGTGAAAATAGATTGAAATGTTAATATTGAAAATACCGCCAAGTTAATGTATAGAAAGACCATCTTGCAAGCAAGGAGGCTTTACCTTTATACCTGGATGTTGTGATGGGATATACTGAAACAAGTAGTACAGTTATGAGTTTCTGATCCTGTACTTACTGGCGTCACTACACACTTACATTCAGCTGAAGTGAATCTAGCATGCAGTGAAGCCGGCTTTGTCGGAACAGACAGGGATTGAGGTTTTTTGCTGCTAACTGAACTCCCACGCTAGCTTTGAGTTGTCAATATGATAGACGGAGTTGACTCAATTACAGGAACAGAGGCGGGCACAGGAAGACACAACAGAGAAACCCTCTGATAACAACAAGCCAAGCATGAAAAACAGAATGTAGCGTATGTTAGTACGTGACAATAAAGGTTATCTTTGGATTTTATTAATCTAATGTACCTATTCTAAAGAGAAGGTCCATTGTTTTACTCCTTTACTTCCCAGTATTCCTGTATTGAAGTTCGAAAATACACATTTTGGCTAAAGTACGTACGGTTTTCCCCTTTAAAAAACCTTTTTCCTTGTGATCCAATGAAGCTAACTAACTTGCTAGTTAGCCAGTAACAAATTCAAATTTGCCCCTTTTATTTACCATTGCTGGCAGTTACTGTAGAACAGCTGAGTGATTTTATAACTTCCTGTGACCGTAGCACATCTTTCCAAGGGTTACTCCGGATTTCTTTTTATAGGTGTGGTTGTATGAGGTAAAACAGGCACCTACCAATGTTACTATTGTGGACACCATGTTATTTAATATTATGTAGGGGTTGAATAATTGTGACAGCACTATCTTAACAAAATGTATTGTTACAGACAAATACTACATCATGCATTTTCTGTGATGATTTTATGTCATTAAAGAATTCATCCAAAGCAGAATCTTCTTCTTTGAAAAAACTTTAATTGATAAATCCTTAAAATCTTTGGGGTTGAGGGGGTTAAATATTACAAGTTGTTCTGTGCTCCCTTCAAAGCCACCAGACTCCTGAGAGCCTTGTTCAATTATATCATGTCACCCAACAATATTCCAGTGTTTAACAGCTGGTGTGCCATGGAATAACTGTCTACGGGCACGATTAACCAACCTCAAACTCTATGCTACATATTCTTTTATAGCAGCACTTACTAAACGGTAAATCATGGCTCTACACATGACAGCTTTAAAGCAGGGTAAAAAAAAAAACAGAGGCTTAATGTGAAAAGTCAAAGTCCGTGACATTCAAACATTATGCAGAACACATGAGGGCAAAAGCTGGGTTAATTTCAAACACCTTGGGTTTTAAGGTTTTACCGACACAGCAGCAATAAAGGCAAGGTCTGAGGAGGTCGGATATGATATGGAAGGTGAAATAGAGTGGATAACAAGAAGAAAGTGATATAGAAAAGGGCAGAGGTAGAGTGTAATGGTGTCAGTCTGAACAAAGGCCATGAGAAGAGGACAAATTGAAGATGGCTGCGAGGGATAAGATGACAGAAAAGGGATACCTAAAGGAGTCTGAGGACAGAGAGAGGAGGGGGGAGACATGGATCAAGGCTTAAAATTCAAGCCAACAACAAACTTAAACTGTGAGTCAACTTTATTTTATACTATTTTCTGCCCTGCAGCCTCCAAGGTAATCATATCTAATGTGTCAGCCTGATTTCACAAAATAACATGAAATGACCACAACCTCTTAACACTGAATTACTTGCTGGTGACACGTAATGTGTGAGAATTGCGAGCTACCAGCACAGAAACAATGCCAATGTGAAGTCAATGGGGATTCTTTTTTTCATGCGGGATACAACATATTCCCAAGTGACCTTGTAGTAATGATTGACGTTGATGCAGAGTTTAAACGTCACAGGGTTCGTGTCCCGTATGAATACAAAAGTAAATGACTTTTTACGTAACTTCCGTGGCTCACGGTTTGTGGATCCCTTTTTTTTGCTTTTATTCTGCTTAATTTATCTGGCTCACTTCACCCTCATAACTACTTCACTGCCTACATTTACTAACTTTTTTAACTGTCCTTTCACACATTTGGTAAATCTGGATTCTGAATGCATTTAAAATCACCCATGGAGGTGTACCTTGGGCATGCTAATTGTTTCTCGGTTTAATTGCAGAATGTGGCATGAGAAAACTGATTTTCTTTTTTTTCCAGAGAGAGCAAAGCAGAGCAGCCAAATATCACACATCTAGCTCAAGACAAGACACCTGCTTTAAGGCTCAATATCAAGCTCTCAGGCTTTCAAAAGAATGTTCACACGGAATAAGAGGAATATACCCAACAGCTTGGTGAACACTATAGCTATATAGGTCAAATAGGCCTTCATCTGCAAAGGACATTTCCACATTTCAGCACAGACAATTAGAATTAAAGAGCACAGGGGCGCCAACACAGAGATCTTACAAAACCACCAAACCAGTAAGCTGCATGACAGAGATTCCAAGGGATACAGCCAAATCATTTGGAATAATTAACTGCTCCAGAACGAGTCCAGCTCCACCTAATCTGACAGAACATTTCCATTACTATGCTTTCTGTGGAGGGTCGAAATACTGTTTTTTTTTTCTTTTTCAAAGGTAGTTATGCTTCTAAAATTCCTTCAGATGTGCAGTAGGTGTTTCAAACAAAAATATGTGCATAGAGAGGTGAATCCCTCCTCCTCCGGTGGACAACCAGGGGACCATTGTTTTGGAAAAAAAGTATGGTAGCAGTGAGGGTCAAATAATTTTTTGATCCTGATTGAATTGTATCATGAATTACACATACAATGTTTGTCAATTTAAAGGTAATTTTGCAAGTCAAGAAAGTTTGTCCCAAAACGAGAATAACGAGGTTAAAATACGTAATCAGACACACCCCAAAGTCTCATCGGTGATGTCATAACTTTCTCAAAGACCTCTTCTACAGACCTCACTGTGGAGAGCTTTAATAGAATATTTTCTACTGAATAAATACTCCCAATGGAAATTGGTCTGGGGAAAATGTAAAAATATCCCAAAATGCCAACAAATATAAATAAACCTTGCAGCAACATAGGCTAATATCCACATCAATGACAAAGCCAAAAGTGAAGCCATAAGAGGGCCATGTGACTGGATTTAATCAAGATAAACTACTATTTGCAATGTATTTTTGATTTGTTTGTTAGAATTATACACTATTTTCCATTTTCCACTGTTATACCCTCCCAAAGACCATTTCAAATCGCCAGACTTCAAGAAGTCTGGAGGGCTGTTAATATGGTTTCAGATAAAGACCATCTCTGCTACAACTATGTTAAGGCTGGCATATTTTTAACATAGTCCCTGTGGCTGGCGGAGAGAAACACCTTTTAATTAGTGTTTTTGCTATCTTGGCTGCACAGACAGACCATTACGGCAACAGATTATTGAACCATTCAGTACCAATGACAGCTGTTGGCCAGGTCATTCTCCCATTTCCTTGACAATTCTCATCTAAAGGAAATTAATAGCAGGCTTCCATTAACACCTTCGTATTGAGCAATGTCACACAGCCACTGCTGTGTGGTCATACCAGGCACAACCTGGTACATATCAAACAAGATACTGATGATGGATTATTCAGCACCGCTTACAACCAGCCAACACTTCTGAACAGTGGCTATCATATTTTCAATCTCATAGTATGGTTATGACATGGGTTTTGGCAGTTGGAAAAAAAACTGCAACATGGACATTACAAAGAAATCAATCAATCTCGCAAATATAACAAATAAATAAAAAGATATAAAAAAATAATGTACTTTATCCAACTTGTAACATGGATGTGCTAAAAATGTATTGGGTTCTTTCTCGGCCAACAAACAAACAAACTGATATCAACTTTCCTAGCCCCAAAAATGACCCCATAGAAAGGAGAAATTACAATTCCATGACAAAAAAAAAAGTTATAATTATAAGAACAACAACCGTCCACAAAACTTCAAGACTTCTGTCAGTGTGGTGTCGACAGCTTGTTACTACCAGTGGCCACAATTATTGCAGTTTAGATTAGGCAAGAATCCCCATAGTTTAATATGACTGAATCTGGGGCTTCATATCACATTAAAGCTGATGAACCAAAAACTTGCTGACGTAAAATCCAGTTATGTTCAGCTGTGATAAAGGTTGCCTATCAATACTTCAGCCTGTCGTGTCTTTTGCCTTGCAGCTGGATTTTATAAACCGTTCAGCACAAAGCCTGACACAATTGTTGTCCGAGGTGCTGACCTTAAAAGGCCCAGGGGACACAGAAGACGTCACGCTACCCATCATTCATGACTCACTTTTTTTCCCAGCTGATGGGACTAAACCCTTTGGGAATAGTATTGGGTCCACTTCAGCTTGCCCTATGTTTCTTATGTAAAGCAAGCCATTGCTCTATGGACAGTACATAACATAATGAGTGTGTTTAAGTTCTGCTGTTTGTCTATATTCCCTGTGCACAGGTGAGTGTGCAGTCTTACAGTAGAGCTCTGGTGGTTACATCACACAACCTCATATTTACCGGAAAGCAGGGAAAGTGCTGGACAAATGACTGCTCTTCCCCTGCTGTACATACAGAGGAAACATGGTGGGCAGCTGTTGTGCGCCAGGATGTCAGAAAAACAGTAACAAGTGAACAGGGAGCGGTCTAAAGTGAACAGACTGGCTAAAGATTTACTGCGGGACATAAGAATGAACACATCCTTGGAATGGCTGTCACTGCACTGAATAGTTACAGCCATTGAACTCTGGCTGTCTTTCTCATGTCACAGAGATCAGCAGTCATCACTCAGCGCTCAAACATTGATTATTTAAAAATGAATGAGTAGCTGTCACTTTACCTGTTGTTGTGGCGGCTCTGGGTGTGAGAGTGCACAGCCTGTCACAGAGAAAACAGAGAAATGATGGAGTGAAGTAATCAAGCAGCTGACATTTTAACTGGCAAAGCTGCTGGAACTTCACTTGTGGTCGAGCATAAAAACAAAACAGTTTTATATCTATGTGAGTAACAGTTCAGTATGGGCCACATGGTGTGAAGTGGTTAACACTCTTGCCTCACAGCGAGAGGGCTGCCAGTTTGACCCATTTAGACCTACTCTTCTAAACCACATACATTAAATCTCAATCATTCGGAACCGCAGCAACCCCTTCACATTTTCTATTCCTAACATAACGGCACTTTGTCGGGACCCTCTGGTGTCACTTTTTAATGGATTACATTGTGAATTCAGAAAAAACACAAATAGTTTTGGATAAGACAACAAAACTACGTCGTCAGGTTTATGAAAAGATTGTGGGTCATTTGTTTGTTACATTACTTTCACCCACCCATCCAGCCTGACCTGTTACCCCTTCTCACCTCTGTGCCTTTAACCTGTATTCTTTCTAATGGCCAGCAGGGGGCAACTTCATTGGTTCACAATTCCGATTGTATACAAATCTATGAAAAAATTACCCTACTTCTCTCTTGAGTTATTATCTCAGTAAGACTTTCCTAATTAGTTTGTGGTGACATAAATAATGGTCCCATTTAGAGTTGAATATACGATAAAGCAGGATATGTCTATCTTGTGATGAAGGGGTTGCTACCACAACAACCTGTGTGTTTTTGTCTAGAACTTTATCCTCTAAAAGCATGTTTATACTTCAAAGTTAATGTAAAATGTTGGCTGCTTGTTCAATGTTCGGTTGAGCTAACAGACACACTCGAAGGATCAGGTGTTCATTTGGAATATCAGATTCCCCTTGCTAACCAAGCTAGCTATTGCTAGTGTTAGCTAATAACATAATGTCCTTCTGTCTCCTGACAGATGCTGATCTCAAGGCTTTGAAAACTGGAATCCAAAAACCAATGGGCAATGGACTGGTCACAATGGTCACATTGACCATTATTTTATACTCTCTGTCATCATACTCCTTTACCTGACTTCTGAAGCACTAATAATGCCACAGATGATGTTACAGTGAAGTCTGTCTGAAGTCTGCTAAAAGGTTTAATATCAATGTATGTGTGTTTTGCATAAACATTCATTGCTAGAATTTTATCTGATAACTGTGCTTTATTATTGACCGGATGAGAGTGTTGTCTGAATGCAAAAAAAGTAAAATGTAAAGTAAAAGTAAAATGAAGAGTCTCTATGCAGTGCAGGGAGGAAGTGTTTGTTTTGACTATATTTATGCTCCCAATTCCCCAGTGAACCAAATCCGCCAAGATACAGGAAAGTGAATGAATGAAGATGTTCTCTAGTGCTTGGCAGGCTTAAAATATTTTCCTCTACAGTACATGGTAATTAGTTTCCGTACAGTATGCTCTTTTTTAGAGACAACGTGTATGCCACAGAAACTGCCTCCAGTTATTCCTGGCTATCACATTTGAAAAATAACTCTTAATTGATCCTCAAATACTCAAATAGCAGGTCAGATCCTAATGTGTGGCTGACATATGGCTGACCACACACACCGCTTTTGTGCCAGTTATATAAACAACTAATAATATGCTGAATGATATAATAAACCCTTAATTTTACAGTCTATGAATAAACCCCATGTACATATGAAGCTGACACGGACCTCACAGACAGACCGGGAGCCTTGATCAATCAAATAACATGCGGTTAATGGCTTCAAAACACATATACAGAGAAATGTGTGTGATTTAAACAGTTGTCTGTAAAGATTACACTATACTTCAAGCAGCGGAAGAGGGAGTCAGTGGGCATTGTAGGATAGAACATATACGCCCTGCTCAAATCTCGCTCCCACAGGAACAATAACATTCTTGCACTACTTGTTGCTTGGGCTCTAATAATTACCTTTGAAATGAGTGAAGTAAAAGCAAAGTCCTTATGAGGCCAATGACGAGTGTTTGAAAACAGGCACTGGCTGCAAACGTAGGAGAGGACAGTGGTCGAGCAGCTCCGCCCCCTGAACAAAGTAGTTCAGCCAGTCAGTCACATACAGACCCGTCTAGGGCTGACCTCCAGCGGTCTGCAAAAACAAAATCATAAAACCACAATCATTTTGAAAATAAAACCACATCTTAAATCAAACAGACTGAAAAGTGAAGAAAGGCAGTGCTCGTAAAGCAAAGTGATTTTTTTTTATCTTAAGCCAAACTTTTCATCATAAATAATATTGATTTCGAGAGGATTGTGGGTGATTGATAGTATCACAGAGTTTTATAAGTGATTTGTGCAAATCCGACATCTCTGTTGATTCTCTTCCACCTTCTCCCATCCTCACTTTGTTTCTCTATAGGCTGCAGGTGTGAGAGCACAGCTATAATTAAAGAGAGCATGTCGGTTGGCTCAAAGTTGGCCGGACAGCTGCTCTCTGCCCTCTTCACTGCAAATGCCCACGTCATCGGCCACTCCTGGCAAATGAATCATCGCTCTAATGCGTCATTCCAACCTTTTTGCCTCCTTTCAAAACCTGACTTTGGAATTTCAATGATTGTTTGAGAGCAATAGAGACTAAAGTGGATAGGTGTTACAATATCTTTACACATTGGCTCAGGGAGAAGCCGTCATTTTATCACATTGTTATGTCTTTTCTTTTATAAGAATAGGTATTCAGTAAAAGGATTTATGACGCCGTTTTTTTGTATTCGGCGGAGCACATTCTGAGAAATGCCTTCCATCACGGAGAGGCTTGGAGTGGAAACTGTTATGTTCAACTATTGTTCTATTCTGCTGGCTTACACTCCATCACCATGATTCATAGGTCTATATTAACTGTGCTCGATCTTAATTCTGTTATCCTAAAAAGTTTCCACATACCCGGGTTTAATATCGTCGCATCTGTTCATCTCACTTGGATGACCATGTTATCAGTTAGTGATAATGTATACACTGTTGCTAAAAAAAAAACACTTAATACATCTCCAGACCAGAAAACTTTAACACTACATGCAAAAAAACAAACAGAGAATCTTATGGGGATGAACAGTTCTTCAACTGCTCATCATTTATTGTGCTTAAAGGGGCAATCAACTGAACTCAAAACACAGCCATATTGGCAGGAAAGCATTCGCAGTGCAAATGACTGCCAGCAGCTACTGAGCATGGCAGCTTCTGTGCGCTGGGATACCAGAACAATCAGGAACAAATGAATGGGAGAGAATGTTATCAGACTCTTAAAACAGTGAAATTGTTACACAACAGCTGTTTTGATCATATGACAGTCAAGTGACATTGTGAAATATCACTACTTGGTTATGTCTAGGCACCAAAACAGCATGGTTAGGCGTAGGGATTTACGTTGTAAAGTTATGTGACTAAGAAGCGTAACTGTATCAGCAGGTGCACTAGAATAATTTTAACTCTGTGAAACATTTTCGTTGCCTAGGGAACACACTGTGCCTGTGGGGCTGACGGTGCGTCTCGCAGGGGCTCTCATGGTTTTTTTTATCTCCTCACTCCTGGGCTGTGACCGTCATATGTTGTATATTTCTACAACGTGAAATGCCACATGAAAAGAAAAAAATGCATTGTTATAACATGCAAAATGACTCAAGAAATTGGTATATTATTTTTCCATCATTTGGTGACACTGCAATAATCTCTCTAATGTAGAATCTCAGTCAGGTCTAGGTCTTAATTTTAGTTTTAGGTAAAAAAACAACAACTTCTAACTGCTGTACTCAGCTGTCTACTTCTTCATCCTCTCTGAGTGCAGACTGGATGCCACAGTGACTCACTCAGAAGCCTTGGAATAGGTGACACCAGAAACATCCAGCTGGTCTGAAAACAGGCATCACTTGCTCAAAGAAGGCGTTCGGTGAAATTTTCCACTGGTGTTGAGTTTAAGAGGAGAGATCAGATTGAGTCATGTTCTCCAACCACACATAAAAAGTAAAACGCAGCAAGCCGAGGCACCTGGAAGTTATTCTAAGTAATTAGAACTAGAAACACTAGAAATTGAACAGCATTTACTGGTCAAATGCTGAAGTAACGTGCCTGGACCAGATGACTGTACTCTATCTAGAAACCCAGCATGAACTGACATCAGCTTGAGCCGAGACTAGAATAAAGAGTTGGAATCGGGGGCGTCCCGGTGGCACACCTAGCAGAGCGCGTACCACAGAGGCTCATCGTAAGCGTGCGGCCTAGGCGAATCCAAATCTGACCTTTCCTACAGGTCTTCCCCTCTGTATCTCTCACTATCAATAAAGCTGTAAAATGGCCGATAAATATCTTTTTTAGAAAAAAGACTTGGAATCCACCCTGTCTTAACCTCACCAATTAACATGTTACAACTAATTTGTTTCAGCTGGTGGTCCAAATAAACATATTTAAAAGGGGGAATAAGTGGGTTTCCATAAATGTTAAAGTTAAGTTTTAATTGTGACACGCATTGGTTGGATCATATAGCATAACATTGGATCATGTTTTATGGTATCACAATTCGTGATTTACAACCCTGATTACCAAAAAAGTTGGGACATTGTCTGAACCTAAATAAAACAGAATGCAAATATTTGCTAATCCTTTGTGACACATATTCAAGCCTGTTTTAAGCCTAATTCTAAATAAGCACAAGCTGGAACTAGAAGTGATGGAACTGACGTCAGAGCTGACGAAGGTGGAAGCGTTACGCCGAAACTGTCAGTAAGAAAGGTAACAAAACCAACCTCTCATTGTCTCATAAACGAACCAAGAATACTAGTAGAAGTAGACATAATGAACGTTCACAAGATAGAAGTTGTTACCTTTGAGGCCGACATGTAAGTATGTATGAGGTTTTACTTCACAGTTTAAGTCCTAAACCTTTCTCTACACCTAAACCTACCCGAGCAAATGGCTTTTGTTTGAACTGGTAATCTGTTACGTAAAATCAACCAAGACTTAAGAGCCTCAACAATCCATTACACATTCCACAGCTTCCCAAAAGGTACTTTGATTGGCCTGATCAATTTGTACTAATGCTAATGGCATGTTCTCCCTTCAAAGATATGCAAACAATAATTACCTCAATTCCACTTCTCTCTTTGCGTGTTGGTTGACTGACAGGAAAAGAAGATGAGGATGCATAAATTTCAGGTCTCGGTATGCCAACCGATTTATTGATTACAATGAGTCAAAAATGTACAACAGAGATCTCTGGGCCTCATGTCAGCTGTCCCCTAGCAGAGCATACAACCTCTGTCTCCTGCAGGCAGTCTGGGAATCGGCCCCGCTAACTCTCTCCCTCACCTATTTATCAAACATGAGTTTTTTTCTTATGGTACGATAAGGTCCAGGTCCAGATCACTACAGTTCTGCACACACTCACATAGCCGTTAAATCATTCATGCATGTGAGCTAACAAACTTTGAAGTTACTTGTGATTTACAAGCCTGAAAAGGGAGTATTTGTCGACCAGACTCCAGACAAGAGAATGAAAATGAGCAGAGCACTTAGTTAGAAAAACAGAGAAGCATTCCTTCAGCCTGCTACTTTCATTATATATTTTAAGCAGTATCTATGTGTGCATCTTACAGGCTTATTTACAATAAATCCTAACAATATCAGTCTGATTTATGAATTTTATTCATTCTTTTTTAGTTTACGCTTTACACAGCATCCCAGCGTCTTTGGAGTTGGGGTTGTAATAAGGCATCAGACATGTCCATACAAGCTACTGGGGGAAAAAACAGCTAAAGTGTGAAGCATGAACCATTAGCCCAATGGATATAAAGGTGACTCCATGTATAAATAAGCATTTGTTTGGTAACATATTTGTCTTATTAACTTTATAATGTGATAATAATGCAAGTTTTAAACCTAATTTAGTGGTTAAAGATCAGAAAATGCGCATG
Source organism: Serranus cabrilla (assembly GCA_903364295.1). NCBI lineage: Eukaryota > Metazoa > Chordata > Actinopteri > Perciformes > Serranidae > Serranus > Serranus cabrilla. The sequence continues at coordinate 100,834 of CAFUXE010000526.1, forward strand.
TCTTTTCTGGAACAGCTATACAGGCTGTTTTAGAGGGCACGGAGGGACAACTAATGTTGTCTTGGCATGACGACATGTGCTTCTGTGGCTGCATTTAGGTGACTTCACCACTTGCCCTTAACAATTCTTTAATCTAATTTTTAGTGTGTTAAGTGTTGTCAGAAACTGTTGTAAACCTATTAAGTAGACACAGTGTCCCTGACCTTATTTGGCTCTATCATTCCTCATCATCAGTCACTATTCACAATGACTTGTAATTTAAATTAACCTCAAATCCACTTATTCCTGAGTTTATCTTCATTTGGTTCCTGTCTAACTTGAGCTGTTTTCTCTGCCGACCACAGTCACCACAATCACTGTTTAATTTATGTCCTTGCGAATTGTTTTTTGTCTCTGAAATGTCTGCATCTGTTCCAGCACCGATTAACTTAATGGGCTTTTTCAGCCAGCGCCTCTCATGTCTCTCAAAAATCATTTTGAGACACATCTGTCTCACAACCACAAGGCTTGGTTGGAGGCCTTGTTAGGAGCTAAAGACAGGACCTGTAAATTACAGTGATTGCATTTCTGTGTGTACATGTCATTGTGCCACCTGCTCAGGGAGGGTAAAGGAAATGTATGCTGCTTTGAAAAAACAAACATGTCATTTGCACAGATTTTTATCAGCTGTTCTGCATTGGGAAACAGCTTTCAGAAAATGGCACGGACTCCCACTTCGAGCTGTAAATGAAAAAAAGCTGAAAGCTCAAGATGAAAGCCCGGCAAACTAAAAATAATGACAGACAATTACAAAAGTACTATGATAAAGCTGACTGCACTCTGACTGTAATTTTCCTTTCTAGGGATGGTATTATTGGTTGGCATTATTAAATCAGTCTGTCATTATTGATAGGGCTGCCATGTAATTTGACCTTTACAGTCCCCAGTAAATGAATCCTGATGACTTTTGTGATCCCCTTAACTTTTAATACATGGCCTTTGGGTCCTGACACTGCAACAGCAACATCCAGGCTTCACATCTGCTTGTGTGCCTTGTCGATCCCAAGTGGCAACTTTGAAAAATATAACATCTGAAAACTGCAGTTCCTCGACTGCCCACTTGAGGCACTCTCCAAAAGCAAGTCAATCCCAATGGACCACCATGTTACAGAGAACAGCTTTACAGCAGAAATAAACAGCCTGGTGCAAAAAAAATAGCTGTACTTTTAGCTAGTGAGAAAGGGCACGAGATTCATTTGTACAATATCTTGGTATACTTACAAAATTCTTTAAAAACTAAATATATTTGGACTGCTGTTTTCCTCTTCCTGTTAACCTCTGTACAAACTTTGATGAGTGAAACCAGTTAACTGTACTTCCTTCCCTTGAAGCTTCCTGCACATACTCTACTGCTACCCAAATGCCTAAGAATACGGAAGCTGCCACTTGAGGGCTTCCGGGTATGTCAGATTGTATACTGTGAGTATAGTCAATGCTTGTTAACCTGTGAAGACTGGTCCTGGGTGTCTGCAGAGTTTTGGGTGAGTCCTTGCTACTTCAGCAGTTCACAACACTCACTCAAACGAAACTGGAAAACTTTGAAAGGGTCATTGTGTATTGCCTTGCCACATACACATACAAAAAACAGCTAACTGGCTATTTCATTTGGAGGTTCAGACATAGAAAACGTCAAGTTGAAGAATCTAACTAATTTCAGTCGTGCTATGACTGCAGCAGTTTCTGCTCATCGATCCCATTAAATCATTTATAACAAATAAAATCTAATCCCCCTTACTGGAGAGGCAGATTTACAAGAAGCTGCAGCTCCTTCTGTCTTTGCAAAATAGACCTAAGTGGAATTTTCAAATAAAAGAGCCCTGAGGGACACTCCAATCAATTTAACAATTCCCTTTTTTGTTATTACAGTCCGGAAACTTGAATCCTATTTTTGGATTCGAGTGCTATTTATTAAATTTTGAAGAATCTTGCTCCCTTGTGCGTGTAGGCTTCCCAGATGGGAATAACACCTTCAGAAAGCGTGCAGTTTTCATTTCAATATCATGTCTAAAGTTGACAATGACGTCTATGTTCACAAAACGATCTGGGATACATTTTTAGCCACTGCTGTTTTTTTTCTCCATATAATACACTTTATTCCCATAGGAACTGCATTCCACTCTGACACATTCTTTCTCATTTGCAGCTACATGAGACAATGTCCCAGTGCCCAGGGAAGAGACTAAAGTGTTTCCAGGAGTGAGTCAGGGGGACATTTGTAGCCACAAGTAAACACATGGGCTGAGTGACAGACCTCTGTGCGGCTGCCTCCAGTCAAACACATGCACATACTGGCAGTCTGAAGCAACAGGTGCCCGGCAGGTGCAGGTCACTCCCAGCGGAGGTTGTCAAGCTATTTGCACGTCCGGGAGGATTCCTCTATCCATCACAGCAGGAGAGTATGGTCTCTGTTTAGCATTGGAAGAATGTCAACGTGCTATCATGAATAATTAGATCCTTCAAATGAAAAAAAGGATCCTTTTTTTATTCTTTTGGCCAGGCCGAACACCTGCAGTCAATTAACAGAATTTCAAAGGTTTGTTCAAAACATGCTCAGCCTTTTCTGGATTTTACAATGAATGTTTAAAAGCATTCATTCTTATTTTTTCCATGCATTGGGATTTGGTGAACGTATTAACCCCCAGGTCACTGCTGAATGCAGATTTACTGAGTGTTTGTGGTATTTGTGGTGTCTACATTCTCAGACGACACAAATTAACTCAAGGGTAAGAGTATCTGTCCACATTCCTCCCAGGACAAAGATGATGGATCTATCTACTCTGGCTGATAAATGGTGAAAACACATTTTATAGCATTGCAATATATTTTACAATGGCATCACACAAGGCTAAAGAAAAGATGTAGATTTATTGCACACATGGAGAAAGGGACGGGAATGCCAGCAGAACATTTCGCTCTAGAGTGCAGTGAAGCCACGACATGTGGAGAGCATTACATGAGGTTAAAGCTCTTATTGATAATCTGTTATTTTCAATCATATGGCAGAATATAAAGAAAAAGTCTCCATGGATAAGACAGATTTTTATTAAAGAATATATCCAGGTTTGAAAGGCTTGGCTGTACTGTAGTCAAAAGGTAATAGGTGAGCTATGATAGAAATAAAGACTATATTTAAGGAGGAACCTTCCATCAATAAAAACTGCCTATGTATAATCACATTTCTGCTATCAAAAGCCAATGATGTTGTGCAGCCATGGCTGGAAGCATCATTTCTATAGAAGTTCATCTGTCTAGACTTCCATCAGTCTTATTCTTGTGAAGATGAAATATCTTTTTGACACTCGCACATAGATAGTGGTGGATAAAGTAGGTATGACTCGAAGGCTAAGACTATTTTCTCGCCATCCAATTGTGTAAACTATCTTTCAAAAATCTGCAGAATGATACCAAATCCCAGCATGGGTTTTTCTGTGGTGTTTCTCAAGGTATTTGTGTCTTAATGTGGTATTTTGGGGGACTATTTTTGTCAAATTTAAACTGGTAAAAAAAAATTTTAAATTGACCAACACCCACCAAATGTGCATAACAAATAGTATAAACCTAAAATAACAGGTAATGAGACATACCTGAGCATAGGAATGGCTTTCATATTCTCCCATCAAATTGTTTGAAGCCCTTATACACTCAACAAATTTGAATAGGCATCAAACCATTTTTTTTTT